>JXSR01S035896.1:5301-17825 GCA_000969725.1 Ophiothrix spiculata
AACTCCACCCCTTCAAAATTTTAACCCCACCTTATTTTGATTGGCGCATCACATATGTGAAAATCGGCCCGATCGGCCATTTAATTAACGAATACGATGCGTTTTAAGATGGCGCTCTTACATGTAATCCTATCTCTGAAACCGCATGCCCTACGTTAATGATATTTGGTGACTGGGTAGACCCGGAGCCAATCTCGATCCAGCTGCAATTTGAGCGCAAAATATGCTAATTAAGTACCTAATTTGCATAATTTATGCATAAAATGTTGCTTATATTTCAGCTTTGTCCGATTTTAAAGGTTAAGGTGTCAAATTGTTTGTCATGGACCAGCGATCAAAAGTGTCAATGGTGACCCCATCGTCCCACCTTTCCCTAGGGGTCAAAGGTCAAAAGAAAGGTCAAATTCAACTTTGTCCGATTTCAAAGGTTAAAGGTTTCAAAATGTTCGTCTTTGACCAGTGATCAAAAGTGTCAATGGTGACCCCATCGTCCGACCTTTCCCTGGGGGTCAAAGGTCAAAAGAAAGGTCAAATTTTCAACTTTGTCCGATTTCAAAGGTTAAGGTCTCAAAATGTTCGTCTTGGACCAGCGATCAAAAGTGTCAATGGAGACCCCATCGTCCGACCTTAAACTGGGGGTCAAAGGTCAAAAGAAAGGTCAGATTTTCAAATTTGTCCGATTTCAAAGGTTTGGGTCACAGGTCAAAAGAAAGGTCAAATTCTCAACTAAGTCCGATTACAAAGGTGGAAGGCGGAGGCATCGTGATCGACACTCTGTGTCGAGAACCACGCGGCCCGAGAACCGCGTATTCTAGTTATTACATGTAGCCTAATTCTCTCAGAAAAAAATCACAAAAAATCTTGCGTTTTTATTGGCACACCCTGTATTAAAACATCTTCAATCTCAATGGTTTTAAATAACCATATTATTTGAAGTCTTTACAAGATAATCCTGTTCAGAGCATTTGTTTTCAAGAATGCAAATTTGAAAACGATATTTTTGAAAAAAATATTTACCATTTGTGGTTATTTTTGCTTGCCAAAACTGCTGCGTAAGGCTATGCGGGACATCACGTAATGTTTAATAATTTGACGCAAAAGGCCGCTGGCTGTCCTACTGATGTAGGTAACGTCACACCTAATATTATGGTGTTTGACCCATTTGTGGGTACAGGTAAGAAATCCTTGGGTGGGAGGGCCTGTACAAGTTTGGATCCAATGCTGGTGCTGATCATGTTGAATATGGGTAACGTCACATCTAATATGATGGTTAGGCCTAATGATGGTGTTAGACCCATTTGTGGGAACAGGTAAGATATCCAGGGGTGGAGGCAAAATTTAGTGTGGTTGTTTACCCAAAATAGGCCCCCGAAATGCCCAAAAATCATTTGGGGCCAATTTTGGACCTAGTTTTGGCAATATTTCAAAAAGTAAGTCAAATATTTGAGAAATGCATTCCTAAACATGTGTTTCTAGATTCTAAAAAGTATAAGGGATCTAACTTTTATTTTATTTTTGCAAAATTTAGTTAGGTTGTTTACAAATGTATTATTAAGGTTTTTTTTACTTTGGTCCAAAATCATACATATTGATCCAAAACTGACCTAACCATCATCTTTTCCATGCAAATCCACATCTAGAAATGTATACTTTTATATGGATTTACTTATCGGTTGCTGAGTTACAAGGCATAAAATATTTCTGAAAATGAGGGGTTGACTGTGCCCTTAAAGGTGCACTTTTTCTGTGCATTTTCCGGAAAGTATAAAATCTGCTTTGGACATTCTCGGAAAGTTGTATTTGGAAAGGTCTATTATGCAGGTTCTAGAGTGTTGTCATGGTTGTCTCTATGCCTGGCAACAAAAACTTTGACTTTGTTTTGTGACAAGTGCAACTTGTATACCTATTGAGAAGAAGTTGATACTATGTACAACTAGAGCACTGGTGAATTACAAATACCTTTTGGTTGCTTATTAGTGATATAGATGGCTATTTTTTTAGTAAATTCTTGTCGGAATTTGCAGATTCTCTTGCATTTTATCTTAGCATATATAAATCGAAAAATATGAGCGACTCAGCATGAATGCTCATAACCTTTGTAACGAGAATGAATTTTTGAAACCTTTTTATTGTGATAATATTTCTGTTTGCTTAATATATATATTTCAGGTAGTGTATTAATTGGTGCAGCTCACTTTGGAGCTTATACTTTAGGCGCTGATATCAACTACAATGTTATACATGGAATTGGGAAGTCCAGCAGGCACACATGTCAACATCAAATGAGAGGTAAGACTCAAAAGCAAATCCCGACAAAATGGACCGGGATGGAAGGGCGGGGAGGGGAATACTGATATCACCTACAATGTTATCCATGGAATTGGCAAGTCCAGCAGGCACACATGTAAACATCAAATGAGAGGTAAGATTAAGGGCAAATCCCGACAAAATGGCCCGGGATGGAGGTGGCGGGGAGGGGAATACCGATATCAACTACAATTTTATCCATGGAATTGGCAAGTCCAGTAGGCACACATGTAAACACCAAATGAGAGGTAATAAGATTTAGGGCAAATCCCGACAAAATGGCCCGGGATGGAGGGGCGGGGAGGGGAATACCGATATCAACTACAATTTTATCCATGGAATTGGCAAGTCCAGTAGGCACACATGTAAACACCAAATGAGAGGTAAGACTCAAGGCAAATCCTGACAAAATGGACCAGGATGGAGGGGCGGGGAGGGGAATACTGATATCAACTACAATTTTATCCATGGAATTGGGAAGTCCAGCAGGTACCTTAAGGTACACATGTAAACACCAAATGAGAGGTAAGACTCAAGGCAAATCCCCGACAAAATGGACCAGGATGGAGGGGCGGGAAGGGGGGATAGTGATATCAACTTCAGTGTTATCCAAGGAATTGGGTAGTCCAGCAGGCACACATGTAAACACCAAATGAGAGGTAAGAGTCTAAGACTCAAGGCAAATTCCAGACAAAATGGACCAGGATGAAGGGGCGGGGGAGGGGGGATACCGGTATCAGCTACACTGTTATCCATGGAATTGGGAAGTCCAGCAGGTACAGGTGTAAACACCAAATGAGAGCTAAGACTACATTTTTACAGAAAATCACGCAAGTAGTTACTGATGAAACATGTCCAAAATGCAATATTTTAACAATTAGCATTGATTTAGGGTCATTTCAACACTAACTACTCACATAATCCCATAGGAAGCAATGCATGATGGGAGCACCCAATATATTCTCTTCTGTCTGCCCATATTAAAGGAACGATGATTCTGAAAGCTTTTGCTCAAACTTCTGATTCAAATTGTAATTCAGTCTCGGGAAGTCTGACTAGATCTATCTGATTATATTCTTGTTGTCAATGTTTCAGGGGATGATGAGAATATTCGAAGCAACATGAGGCAGTATGGGCTGGAGAATCATTACATTGATGTGTTAATCACAGACTTCTCCAGAAATGTGTGGAGGCAACAACCCATGTTTGATGCCATTATTACTGACCGTAAGTGTACATACCTCTGTTGGAATCATAAATTAAGACAACATACAAGAGCAATGTCACCAAATTTAGGCTTTAAGTCCAGTCATTCGATTCTCGAGTTTAGTCATTGGCGGTCTATTTAGTTGAGTCTAAAGCTGATGAGTTGAAACAAGTCAGTATCAAGTTATTTATCTATGCATGTGAAACATTGCATAGATTTTCTTCTCCTGTTGGTGTAGTCTTCTCCTTCTCCTCCTTCATAAGACGCTTTTAAAAATCACCCCTAACTCAAAAAGTACATGAGCCCCAAGGACCAAACTTGGCACACATATGACCCATAACTAGAGGTAGTACCTTTTGGTAGTCTTAGGCCCAGGGGCCCTGGGGCCCAAATGTATATTTATAAAATCACCTCTAGCGACCAAACTGTAAAAGGTACACAGACAAAAATTGGTACACATGTGACCCATAACTAGATGTAGTGCCATTTGGTAGACTTAGGCCCAGAGGCCTAAGGCCTTGGGCCCAGGGGCCCAAATGTATATTTAAAAAATCACCTCTAGCGACCAAACTGTAAAAGGTACACAGACTTAACTTGGTACACATGTGACCCATAACAAGAGGTAGTGCCTTTTGTTAGTCTTAGGCCCCTGGGGCCCAAATGTATATTTATAAAATCACCTCTACCGACCAAACTGTAAAAGGTACACGGACCAAACTTGGTACACATGTGGCCCATGACTAGAAGTAGTGCCTTTTGGTAGTCTTAAACTTGGTAGACATGTGACCGATAACTAGAGGTCACTTCTTTTGGTAGTCTTAGGCCCAGGGGCCCAAATGTATATTTATAAAATCACCTCTAGCGACCAAACTGTAAAAGGTTCACAGACTAACCTTGGTACAAATGTGACCCATAACTAAAGGTAGTGCTTTTTGGTAGTCTTAGGCCCGGGGCCCAAGGCCTTAGGCCCCAGGGGCCCAAATTAATATTTATAAAATTGCCTCTAGCGACCAAACTATGAAAGGTTCGAGGACCGAACTTGGTACATATGTGGCCCATTACTAGACGTAGTGCCTTTTGGTAGTCTTAGGCCCAGAGGCCTAAGCCCTTGGGCCCCAGGGGCCCAAATGTGTATATGTAAAATCACCTCTAGCGACCAAGCTATAAAAGATATAAGGGCCAAACTTGGTAGATATGTGCCTCATGACTAGAAGAATTGCCTTTTGGTAGACTTAGGTCTTAAGGCCAAAGGGCTTGGGCCCTAGGGGCCCAAATGTGTATGTATAAACACACCTCTAGCAACCACACAATAAAAGGTATAGGGATTAAACTTGGTACACATGTGGCCATTGACTAGAGGAAGTGACTTTTGGGAGTCTTTAATTTTCTTTGAATAGTATTGGCCCTATAAAGGCCTATTGTGTCCCTAGGGGCCAGCACATGCATAGATGTTCTGAATTTGTCTAATTTAGTTTTGTTTTAGACTGTTCATCCAAATACACCCTCCCTCTCATATGAGGGAGGGTGTATTTGGATGAACAGTCTAGTTGAGTTTTGTTTTAGACTGTTCATCCAAATACACCCGCCCTCTCATATGAGGGACTCTTGTTCAAACTTTTACCCCTACTGAGAATGTATCACTCTTGACTAGTTCTAATCAGAATTTACACAATGTGAGGCCAGATAAAAAAAACAGTTCGTCTCAAAGCTGACATGCGCAATTGAAAAATCAGGTGATCTGGGAAGAAGCTATACTTTAATTTTTTTATTTTAAGTTATTCTTTCTTTTACATTTTTTCTTGGATTTTTTTTTTTAAAAAGATGCCATATCTATAGCCAATGTTGCTTAGCTGAGCTAATGAGCGAGTGTGTTTGGATAGTCAGACCTACATGCAATATGAATATTTGAATCAATCATTCACAAATACTATAGGCATTTCATTGGTTTATTCAAGTTTGATCGGTCCTCTTTAGTGATTTGAGTTAAGCAAATTGTGTCTAATTCAATTTAAGTCAAGTGAATGCTGAGTCAAGAATGTTATGGATTGTTACACGTTTGTTAGACAGTAATTACTAGGCCCAGTAACTAGGTAAAATATTTTGAGGCTATTATTTTAATAAAAGGTGTAAGGTTCAGGTACTCTTAGTTGGTTTGATCTTTATACAAAAGCAACAAAAAAATTTATAAATTAATTTATAGTATGAAGTACAAATTGTATATGTGAGACATAGATGCCTTCAAAAATGCAAAGCATATGGCTGAAAGCACCCATGACTCAGAAAGTTTTAATTAGAGAATAAAAGATAAGATTTATTGTTTTGCCTGTCATCTATCGTTTATAATGGATGGGCGTATATTATTTTGAGTAATGGGTGCCCCCGCAGATGACAGGTTAAACAATAAATCGCCATCTTTTATTCTCATTCTTGGTCACAAATTTGAGTCATTTATAAACCAAAAACGATGTAAATTATTGCCAAAAACTATAAATATTATAATTGGAAAAACGTACACCCCTATTAAAACATGAAATATTCCAAACCCAGTAAAGCTGTTCGCGCCGGATGTGTGTGTATACCTGCATTGCGCCGTGATTTTGAATGCGCGGCTCCACTGCGTTTCACGCTGAACGCACTGTCATCTATCGTCTCATAATGGATGGCCAAAATTCCTTATTAGGAAGTAAAATAGCATGAACATTAATTGGCAAATATTATAATACATAGGAAACATGATGCAGATATAAAAATAAAAAAATAAAGAGAAAAATATAGTGGAAAATATTTAATAACCATTTAAATAGATCTCTTAATAGTTTTAAACAATAGCCACATGAAAAGATGTCTCAAATTGTTTTTCCACCACTGATTTATTATGATCCATGCTTACAGGCAAGTTATAATATGCTTCTTGTATGGGCAGATATATGAAAATACATTTTTTTTTTGAGTAAAAATGTAGAAACCTTATAGTACAATGAAGCTACGAAGGGAACTAAATTTATATTTTTTTTACTGAAAACTGTGGTGTAGTATCTTTAACTGTTGTTTTGCACATAGAAAACACACTAGGAAAAGTCATGCTGTAGAGAAACACACTATGCTGATATTTGTAACCTGAGAGGTTACAGACATCCTTTCAAATATTGGGATTCTGGGTAATTTCTATCAATAACAAGTTTACTTTATCAGTGACAAATGCCTTGTTGGCCTGTTATGTACACTTTCATTTCAAATTTGATCTGTAACTTACATACATTTTTGGTACAGATGGTTGTTCATACATTAGCTGCACATATGATTTCAGGGGCAATGGCATTAGATATTTCACAGTTTCTGGTGTACTAAACCTTTGTGGAGTTTTCAGGTTAGCTACTGAAATCTATAAATGATATTGCTATGAGTTTTTCTGCCACGTGTAACATTCTTAGCTATATTTGTGCTTATTTTCAAGTAGCTACCTTTAATACCGGTAGAACGTTTTAAATTTGAATGACCCTCGTATTTAGATTAAGTCTAAATGATACAGCAGATTTGCACAGAACAACATAAACTTGATCAATAATAATGTTAACTTTCTTCTTTGCATAACATCCTAAATTTTCAGCACCATACGGACTTAGAGAAGCAACAAAGAAGGTTGGCACAGAGAAGACATACAAAATATGGGAAGAACAGTAAGTCATTCTAGATGTCTTTAATTTTTACATTTATATATCACAATTCAAGTCAAGGTACACAAGTAAGCTTGTTTTAACTTAGATCACTGTTTTAATTTCCCCAGCAGAATCTTGACACAATATTCTTGTTAATAGAAAACATATTATAAAGCATTACAATTGTGTATCATTTTTGTCTCCTATGAATAGATTGAGTGAGTTTGGTCTCCGACAAGGCTGTAATTTTTCACCCCAATTATTCTCCTTCTTTATAAATGGGCTTATCGACTACTTTAATCATGTTAACATTCGTGGTATTCAAGTAGATGACATTGAAATATCTTGTTTAATGTATGCTGATGATATTGTACTGTTTGCTGATGCTCCATACCGCCTTCAAAATATGCTAAATGCTTTGAGTGAATTTTGTGATATGTGGGATTTAGAAGTAAATCTTGATAAAACCAAAGCTATGGTATTCCGAAATGGCGGTATCATAAAACGCACAGAAAAATGGTATTTTAAAGGGAAACATGTTGAAATTGTGCCTTATTACAACTACTTGGGCATAAAGATAAGTTCTAGGGGTGTATGGTCAGTGGCAATCAATACCCCTGCTAGCCAGGCTAACAAAGGTCTCTTCAAGATCAAAAGTTATTTCCATCAGATCCCCTCTTTGAAGGTTGAAACTAAATTATTTTTGTTTGACTCCATGGTTGCACCCATTTTACTTTATGGTTCTGAAATTTGGGGACAACAATCTAATCGTCTTAGCTATGAAACTGTTCACACAAAGTTCTGCAAAAACGTCTTGGGAATATCATATTCTACTGATAACAACATTGTTAGAACAGAACTTGGTCGTTTTCCACTCCAGATCCAAGTCTACAAGAAAATGATTTCATATTGGTTTAAATCCTGCAGATGAACCCAAGTCGTATCCCATTTAAGTGTTATCGATTTCTCAAAAGATTAGCTGACACGGGTATTGATTGCAATTGGGTATCAAAAGTGCGTGAAATCCTAAACTACTCAACAGTCATGGCTTCGGCTACGTTTGGTTAAATCAAGGTGTTGTAAATGAAACTCAATTTTTTAGAATTTTTGAACAACGGTATAAAGAAATGTATTATCAAACTTGCAGGTCAAGTACTTCATCTTTTTATCAACGGTTGTACGCTAATATAAAAACAGATCTTGATATTAAAAAATACATCAATTTTATCAGTCTGTTTAAACATAGGCGCTGTATATCTTTAATTAGAACTGGTTCACATCAATTGAACATAAATAGCTGGTGTCAAAATTCAATTGACGGGACTTGCAAGATGTGTGATGAGTATCATTTCTGCCTGGTATGTCCTGCTTATATCCGACCAAGGACTAATCTCATCCCGTCACACTACTGGCAAGTTCCGTCTCTTCCAAAGTTTCATGATCCCTTGTCTAATGAACATGTGTGTGTAAATTTTGCCAAGTACTTGTATGTTGCTTTCAGAATTCGCAAGTCCTCAAACATTATTGTATAATTCCATTTTTAAAAATTTGTATTTTTTAATTTCTATAGGCCGGTGGCCTCATGAGAAATAAATGCACAGGGAACTGAGATCCTCTGTGGAAATGTAGATATTCAAGAAGAGACACAATAATTCAAATATCATTACCCCATTGGACTTTCACCTTCCACCATCTGTTTGGAGCTAATCTCAGAAACCATATTAACTGTATTCCTAATGTTTGGTGACTAGATGAGGTTCAGACTAAAGATATGCCAGCTGTGATTTTGGCATAAACATGTAATGGTGGGTCTTTAATAGAGTGATCAAGGTTGTATTAGTGACAAGAAAGTTTAAAAATATGGGGTCATTGAGTGACAGTTTGTAAACATAGGGGGTCTCTCGGTGAGCGGTCCAAAAAAGGGGTTTTTTTTGGTGGCACATGGCATGTACCTCAAAGTTGAGTACCCCCAGGGGTATTACAGTTAAATTGGGGTAACTGCAATTTGCAATTTGGGTGTAAAACATGGTAAGTAATTACCCATTTTGCAATAGGAGTTTAAACATTTCGATAATTTTGTATGTCAACAGCAAACTATGGTAGCAAGGTTCAGCTAATTGTATTTATTCTTATAAAATTATTAGCCAAATTGGAATTTGTAAGACTGCACCCAGCTCTAGCATAAGATTACATCCAGGCATAATGCACAAAGATGACTTTAGGTGGTGGGATGAAGCAGAACTCCTGTAAATGTAGTTAGTCTCAAATCAGAGCTTGCATATATTTCATCACTATGGCCATTGTTCATCCATACTTGATCACCGACTGCCAAAAGAAGCAGTGCAGAGTTGGAGGCCATATTGCGAGTTGTACCATGATCGTATGCATGGACAATTTGATTGCCATTATGCAACAATTGTATCCAAGGATTGTTACTTCCTGTGGAGGCCGCGTTGATGGTGAATAAGTAATATCCAGGGACACTGCAGGTGAATTTGTGTGTATTGGTATCATAATCACCAGCAACATCAGTGACCACTGTGTCAAAGGTAACAATTCCGCCACCTGTTTGGGTGCTTGTCTTGGCGACAGTGAATCCAGCAAATGCTGTGCTTCCGGAATCCCCTTTCTCGCCTTTCAAACCTTGGTTTCCGACTGTACCATCCAATCCGTTTGTGCCACGGGGTCCTCTTATACCCATAGGACCTACCTTCCCCGGAGACCCTTGCAAACCAAGCTCGCCACGGGGCCCAGACGGCCCTACCACTCCAGCATTTCCTTTTTCTCCTTTAATGGATATTCCAGCATTTCCTTTTTCTCCTTTAATGGATATTCCGGGCAAGCCAGACTCGCCTTTTAGCCCCAAGGGCCCCGGAAGGCCAAATCCCCCTGGGGCACCTGGTATACCCGCCGCTCCAGGTACGCCTGGTACACCTGCTACCCCCTGACAACAATTATTACATGCCATTGAAGACTGGCCCTCATGTGGTGGATTGGTGCTTGATACCTGAATCCACGGCAGGATGGTTATGATGTAAAGGAAGGTTGCAGCCATAGTAGTAGGTGACACTTTACTGTTAAATCTGAAATTAACAAAGAAAATCAAAAATTGTTTTAGAATAAAATCATATAGCTAGAGAAATAAAAATATAAGAATAGTACATATGCACAAGTCTTTAGGGTCAAAGGTCATGTAGGGGTCAATATGGAAAAATACTGAAAAGCTTGTATCTCCTGAACTGTCTGTCTGATTTCAAAGGTGTCAAATTGTTGTGTCTTGGACCAGCAATCAAAAGTGTCAATGGTGACCCCGTCGTGCAACCTTTCCCTTGCGGTCAAAGGTCACATTTTCAACTTTGTCCGATTTCAAAGGTTAAGTTGTCAAATTGTTCGTCTTGGACCAGGGATCAAAAGTGTCAACGGTGACCCCGTCATCCAACTTTCCCCTTGGGGTCAAAGGTCAAAAGAAAGTTCAAATTTTCAATTTTGTCCAATTTCGAAGGATAAGGTGTCAAATTGGGCTCAGTGTCAATGGTCACCCCATTGTTCGACCTTTCCCTTTGGGTCAAAGGTCAAAAGAAAAGTCAAATTTTCAACTTTGTCTTACCTTTCCCTTGGAGTCAAATTTGTTTGATTTGAAAGGTTAAGGTGTCAAATTGTTCATCTTGAATCAGTGATCAAAAGTGTCTATGGTGACCCCATCATCCGACCTTTCCTTTGGGGTCAAATTTTCAACTTAGTCCGATTCCAAAGGTTAAGGTGTCAAATTCTTTGTCTTGGACCATGCAGCGATCAAATGACACTGCCCTTATGACCTTTCCCTTGTGGTCAAAGGTCAAAAGAAAGGTCAAATTTTCAACTTTGTCCGATTTCAAAGGCTAAGGTGTCAAATTAATTTTTGTCTTAGACCAGTGATCAAAAGTGTCAATAATGACCCCATCGTCCGACCTTTCCCTTGGGGTCAAATTTTTAACTTTGTCCAATTTCAAAGGTCAAATTGTACGTCTTGGAACAGCAATCAAAAGTGTCAATGGAGATCCCAATCGTCCAACCTTTCCCTTGGGGTCAAAGGTCAAACGAAAGGTCAAATCTTCAACTTTGCCCAACTTAAGGTGTCAAATTGTCCCATTATGATGGATGATGATCATGATGTAGGCGATCAAGAAAGTAGACAATTAAGGCCCTCTGCAATGGTAATTCTTAGTTTCTTGTTGGAGACTTCAAAATTTCTAACGAGTGAGAATTCATTATGCATTATTTTATCTCAATTTATTATTGCATTTTGAATGAACATAATGCCAAATGAAATTGATTGTTGGTTTCCAGTTGCGCCCTTGCAAAAATGGATGCGGTCACAATTTCATTATTCATCATTCATTATTTCAATAAAATCAATTATATATGAAGAATATTGTCATAAATATGCCATCCCACATGTACCAGGCTATACATTCAAGTCCAAAATATACCTAAAATTGAAGGAACACCTTTTCAGGGCTGGGGATATTCTTGATGAGCAGACATTTTGATGTATTTGCAAAAATGTTGTTTTCTGTACACTCCCGATTAAAAGTGTATTGCGCATGCTTAAATAACACGGGTAAAAACGTAATTATTATATCAAACGACCAAAACTCTGAAAAAAATCATGTTTTTATAGGTGCCTAATGTATCCAATATGTTTTCTCTGATATTCGATCTTCCATAACCATGAAAATGGCCGATTTCCTGGACCGTGTACAAATACACCGCACTCACTTTTTGCTATGTACCTATGTAGTTTATTGGTTCAATGCTCGTTATATCACCGTGTAACTGTGAAGAACATTTTCAGGTCATAAGTTATCCAACTAATGTGCAGTTATGTATCTAAACTATATAGTATGTTTAGCATGCCATATTGTCAAATGCGGTAAATGAAATTCCTGTTGAGTTCTTTAGATCTACATATGTAAAAAATAAATCCAAAAAAATATAACGCAAATGATTAACGGTTCTAGAGATAGGGCTGGTTAAAGGTTTTGTGCGCAAACACTTTTGACCGGATATAATATATCAAAGGCTCATGTATATGCCCACTATGTTCCAATCCAGGGGAAATTGTTGTAGAGCCAGGTGTAAATTTGCCCTTTTGCTTCCCTTAAAAATGCTTGACCATCAACAGGACTACATCATGCATGCTCCTGCCCTAAATCTACACCACGAACTGCCTACTGTCACAACTTTACTGATACATATTCTTACCCTGCGACCCGGGGGGGGCCACTTAGCTATAATGGTGTACACGTGCGTGAACAAAGGTTTTCAAAATACCCCCTAAACACGTTTTTCGAGTAGCCTTAAAAATGACCCCT
>JXSR01S035900.1:14032-28472 GCA_000969725.1 Ophiothrix spiculata
GAGGAGAACTGTATACTGCATAATTTATGATAATTCTATAATGCGGCTATCAAAAGCATCCCCGGTACCCGGGCATAGCGGGGAAGTAGGCGGGGATTTGACTGGGGATTGATAGAAAACTACGCATACCCCCCGCATACCCGGGGCATACCCAGGGCGTATGCAGGGACGTTTTGCTACCAAAATGGGCCAGGAAAACTACCCCGGGACTATATGTGTGTAATTATGTTGTTTTTAAGGACAGGAACTGAATATGGCTGGGGATCAACATCATACTGATACAAATTTAGCAAAATGCAAGTTATACAAACACGAATATTTTGTCAGAGCAAAAGTAAAATCCATAATCACAACAGTTTGGCTGGGCGTAACAGAAAAATGTCCCCCGCCTTGCCGGGCTGTACCCGGGGCTGTAATGGGGCCGTTACAAATTTCAATATTATGGCCCGGTCAAGTCCCCGCTATGCCCGGGTAGTGGGGGCAGGGGATGCATTTGATAGCCGCATAATTATGAAAATTTCAAAGTTGTATTTAGTGTACAGGTCTGAGCAAGAATTAGTGGAGGGGATTAACTTAGATGAGTATTCAACATTACACAGGGAGGGGGATTTAATGCCAAAAATTACGAAAAAGCTGAGTTGACATGATTTTCAACAAAGTACACGAGGGATGGGTGGATTTAAGCCTCCAAAGCCACCCTGGACACACTAGTAATACGTTAGAACTAGTACCATTTCCCTAATTTCCCCTCCCACATCTGCGTCTGCATAATTTCCCGCATATATATTACACAGCTATGCGGTGCGTGAGTAACAAAAACACGTTAGTAAAGCATGCGTTCAGTGTGCATTGAATTTGCGCACACAAAATGGATGCAAACATTTGTTTGATTTTGTACTTTTTATGAAAAAAATCGTTATCCGCAGTCGTAGCAACTGCATCTCTGAGAAAAACCCTTAAATTTGGTTTATAGTTATATGCCTTTAAATAACATTTTAGTAATTTTAGAATCAAGTTTAATTGGTAAATTTATGGAACATTGATCTATTCACTGATGTCAAATTATGTCACATTCAAATTGTGTCGTTTTACCAAATAGAATCGTGTATGATACATGGATGTATCGCTTTTAAACAAAATGTTTTCGTGCAAAATGCTATTCCCAGAGTGGAATCCCACACATTGACTATTCTTAGTTTATCAGGGAAATTCAAGAGCAACAGTATTGGGACTAGGAGACGACTCGTCTAAGCCTTTAAGACGAATCAAATCTCAAATGTTTAACATCAGTAATATGATTTCTCTGAGAAGGCTTTAACGTAATTCTGGGAGGTATTTAACGAAATTAGCTTGCAATTTCTTAGCACCAGAGAGATTTAATCTCAGTGGGTTGAATAGTCTGCTGATAATCTTATGGATTGTTTTCAAGTGCAAGGATTTTAGAGGGTTTTATTGAACATATGAGGGCAGTATGACAGCTTAAGCGTAGTGTGATAAGCTGTGCTTATGAAGTTGTGGGAAGAAGAAGTTGGTGTTTAAAAGTTCTCATGCTTTCATGTTTTCAATCAAGAGAGGGCAGTATAATTGAGTTTATCACAGTTACTTGTTAAGCATGGAGAGATTGGGTAAAAATAATGTCAATTTACTATACTTTGCTACAATTAAGGACCACAAATTTAACCCTGTCCATAGATTTGACACTTCGTGATTAAACTTTGGGGATAAAGAGCCAACACTCAGCAGTTATCACTACATATCCACTTAAAAGATATCGTACTAATGTTTTTTAACACAAGCTCTTAAGCAATTTCTATAACCATTGGAGTTTTGAATGTATCTTGAGAAGATTCTTTTAAAATTGTTACCGGTATGTTTCCAAACATTCTGTTTAAAATAGTTGAGATCTGTATCTGACAAATCGGTTGGTTGAATTTTTCAAACAACACCAAAGTTAACTGCTTTGTTTTTTATCATTTCAGTCGGATAAGAGAGCAGCTTGGTTTGAAGCCACTTCCAGTAGACAAACTCTCTCCAGCCAAACACAGAACAGGAGTCAGCAAAGGCAGAGTAAGTATAGGACCCAGGGGGTGGGGGATGTGCCACCCTCAAGACCCCTTTTCAAGCCTCCTCTTCAGCTCCCCAAGATGCTCTTTTCAAGATTACTTCAATTCCAAAGACCCCATTTTCAAAGAAAATGACTCAAAAGTGTGTTTTGTTATGTTTTCAACCTAATTTTAAGCAATTTTCAGCTCACATAGTTGTATTTTTATGGGTGAAAAGCAGTTCCTGAGACCTCAATTCAGGAAAAAATAAGTTCCATAGACCCTATTTTTGAATCCGTTCCGCAAGACCCTAGATGTTGGATATCGCGGATCTCTCATACCTAAACCAAGAAAAATATTTTCAAGCCCCCTCCCCGGGTATTAGACATTAAGGACATTTTTAATATTTCAGGAAGTATTGCCATCCTTTCTGGATGTCTGAAAAATGGGAGCATTCATTGAACTTTTGCGATCACTGACTTTTTGATCAAGAACTGATGCTACCTAACCTTACATGTGTCTGCAAATGAAAAGGTACAATCACCATTTTAGCTTTTTGTGGTAAAAAATCAATGGGATATATCAGGGAAAAGGTGTAGGATAAATTTGTGAAACATCATTTAATTTTAAAGAGGTTGGGCATATGGAAAGGGTCCTTAATTTCAGAGAGACAACTTGAAGAGCATCCATTCATTTGGGATTCATTGGAATTTCTTGATTGATCAAACAATTACACAATTGAATATCCTCTCAAAGATGACAGAACAATTTTTGTGCAAACTTTTTCACCGTCATATAGCAAATAGCAACCAATGTGACATACTGTTGCAAGCTACCACTGTACAGGGAGCTTTACCAGGTGGTCAACCCTAGAAGAGCTTGGAATGTACATTGATGTACATTCCAGGAGATTGTGTATCCATGATGACATGTCAACTAGATGTGGATCTGTGTTGCGTATTCAACTTTGCATATTGCGTTATACCTACGCATCCTTCCAAGTCGCTTGTCAACACGCACACGCACGTACCAACGGATGGATTACCATGGATGTGCATCACAAGCTCTTGTTGAGACAGGGTGTTTGTAGAATCAAAAGATGAAGTGTTACTCTTCGGCTTTGCTATCTTCATTGTATAGTAACTATTGACCCTTTTTATTTAAAACACAACAAACACCAAAATTTATAAATATGTTATTCCCTATATTTAGGACAATGATATCACCTTTTCATTTTAATGCTTACATTAATTATACCATATTTGCTTTTTCAGAATGCCAACATCCTTAACGCAGTCTTAATGCTCATCAAAGATCTGGATCACGACAGTTTGGAAGTAGTAGCCAATGCTTGCAAAGATAAGCTGGAATCATTATGATCCTGAACCAATCACTGAACTCTATAATATATCATGTGATCATGATACTAGCCAATAGAGATGAAGCATGGTCAAGACAGTAACATCCTGCTTCAGAGACACTATATCGATCCTGTCCGGCACCAATCAAAATTCAGAACGAAGGCAGTACAGAATTCCTGCCAGGAATTGTGTGTATATTCTGTTTATGCTGGTGTCCTTTTTTATTGGAGCTTGGTTGTTGACATAACCAAAGGTACAGGCTGATCATATCCTGGGGATCATATTAAGCTTACAATGTGACTAGAACATACAAATTTCCGAACATATATCTCCTCAGTTTGAAATCTAAATGCACAGTGCTCATTGTCATTTGAATGCAAGAAAATGTCGCTGTTTTTCTTAAATCCGACTCGGATACTCAATGACGCCCAGCTTTGAATCAGTGCATGTGGCTCTTGAAATGGTTCTCCAGGTGAGTGTCACTTGAAGGGCTATTTCAAGAGCCATTTACATTAGGGTTTTTCATTTTAGTGAAAGGTTTTTGATAAATATGAAATATGGCATCTAATAGATCCAACTTTCACTTTCACAAGCCAATTTGTAAGTGAAACCCTTAGTGAAAAGGTTCATATTTACCTCTACACCTGCTGCAAACTGTGCTCTATGCTTGGAGGAGCATTTTCCGATTACCTCAACTTTTTTTCAAACTTTTTGAGATTTTAATACCAAAATATTGCTCATTTTTCTCATAACCCATGTGAAATTAATTTCACAGCTGAGTTATGTTCCATTTTGGTGATATATATGAAAATGTGTCTAATTATGGTAACCATAATTAATACAATAACGTATAGGAAGCTCTGAAATACAGAAAATTTTGAAAAATCGGACCAAGCTCCTAGCTTTAACTAAACGTTGCAAGAAATGCACACAATCACCAGGGCACCACATAATCTGTGTTACAGTACTCAAATCAAAACCCTACACATAACATTCTTGGCCCTAGCTAATAAACTACTGAGGTTGATTAAGCTGACATCTTTCAGGGTGGTGCAGGCAAGGAAATTATAAAAGGAATCTGCACTTGTCGCCATCTTCTTGTGGAGCAAGAGAGTCTGACAAAAGAGGAATGGGATCATTGTAAAATCTGTTTTACTTCAGCTACTGGCATGGTATCATGTGACCATGAATCAGCCAATCAGAAAATGGACTGTATAAAATGGCTGATATGAAGGACTGTATGCTAATTAAGCAGATACTTGTTACAAAAACAATTATTCTAAAAAATAAATTCATAATGGACAAGACATATATTTTTGTCCATTTTCTGCACCTAAGATTTCAATTTTTCTACACAAACGAAGAGTATGTCTGTCAAACGCAACATGTAAAATTTAAATGTCAATTTTTGTGTTAATAGCACTGAAAATTAATATATGTATATCTTTGTATATGAATTTTGTATATAGATATCTAAAGATTTGAACAGATTTTGAATGATATTGTATTGCACTAATGTTGGAATTATAAATGAAGTACTATAAATACGATTTATATGCACTTGGTACAGATAGGAAAAGAAACGTGTGACGTAATGGTAAAAGGATGCTGCTATCAGCTCCTACATTGTGTTTATTGTTGCATACTTACAAATCGTCATGTGAGTGCAAGAAAGTCGTATCTGCAATGGCTGCCTTAAGATATTTTTTAACACTTTAGTCACTAGAATGTGGAAAATCCCTCAAAATTGTCCTGCCATTTGTCAGTGGTTCAAGAGCCACCTACCCAAGACTGAAGATTATACAGTGTGCAGTCAAAATTAATGACAAATGGCAGCTATTGCAGCTACAACTTCCTTGCACTCACATGACGAAATATTCTGCAACGAGCAACGTGCAGGAATTAAAACTGCATCCTATTGCCACGATGCTACACAAATGACTTGGATTCATGTATTATAAATATTGGACTATTAGAAGGCCTAAAAGTTGTTTGTTACCCCTCTCCTGACTGAACCTAATTTTGAAAATCAGAAAAACAAAATACTTTTTTTTTGGGGGGGGGGGGAGTTATGATTTTGTGAGTTTTTTCCCCTTATCAAATTGTAGCATTCTAAAATGAGAAAGATCATTTTGTGTAACAGGCGATAAACATTTTAGATATTTTCTTATGTTGATCATTTCCACATCAAAACTACCTTTTTCATCCAACAGACTACCTGATAACAAGTTGTAATTGTTACATAAAAACTTTGTTGGATAACATGAAGTTCTGTTGATAAGAAATGTCCATGAATTTTGTGTTAATGTGTTTGCTAAAGTAGAAAATATAAGTTTTCCTGACCAACTGACCCTACTGAAAAATATTATGTTAGGATTTTTTTTGCAAAAATATTGAACAATGGGGATTCTGTGTTTGACTTCATGGCAACTAAAGTTTTGCAAATTCTTTATATTAAAGGATATGCCATGAGCACAATGCTTCAAAGTTTCTGCATTTACTACTTGAAAGATTTGACATGTACAGCTGGGAGTCTCTTATAATGTGATCATATCTTCTAATATATTTCTTATATATTTCTATATAGGTTGCCTATGCATCACATTTGGAACTTTGACAAAATAATTATCGAGTTTAAGATTAAGAATATGACGATTTGACTCCAATGAAAGAATAAGAATGAGTGTGCTTTTTTGTAACTAACAGCAGGTTATCAGTGCCCGTATTCATGAAATGCTACTATCTCTGTTGATGAAAAAACCTGTTAATATGACAAGAAGGTGTGTGAGAGTTCAGCTTTTAAGCTGATTTCAGCTTTTTTAATGCCTTCAAAACTAAAGAGTCCTAATTTGAGCTTTTTCTTTGTTTTCGGCCTGTTTTTTGGTATTTTGTCACTATTTTCAGCTTTTTTCAGCTCTCTTTATCACCTGACTCTCACAACCCTGGACAAGTAAACAAGGTGTTGGTTGCTAACTAGAGTTAGCAGTGTTTCATAAATACGGGCACAGATCTTAATTAACTTAAGTTCTGCTTGTAAAAGTCTTTTCTTAAATAAATGATATTGTCAATATTGAAATCCCTTGACATGGTTTTGACAATGTTTTGAAGGCACTATCGGTATCAAAGTTAAATTTTAAGTTATAATTACCGTTCCAAATAGACAATTGGAGATGTTTGCAAGTTTATTATCAAAACTCATATTTTTTTGTTAAAATGTGAAATTTTTTCATCACAATTATGTTATGAATAACTTGATAAACAAATCCAACACTCCTTTGCACGGTAGAATTGCTTGAATTACTACGACCATTATACCTTTATATGGAACATCAAAGGGAGAACCAGTTTACCATAAAACATTGTGTTTCCATAATCTTCAAATGGAATGACCAGAAATAACCATCTCTAAAAATAGATGTGCTTTCTCTTACCGTTTATCAATGAACCGTTTCATTTTTTGTTTCTATATGATCTTTTGTACAGCAATAATAAACCTTAAAGGCAAATTCTGTAAAAGCTCAATATAAACACACTGATTACTAAAGTATGAGGCCCATATTCATGAAACTATGCTGACTTAAGTTGCCAACTAACACATTATTTGCTGTCAAATTGACAACTATTAAGGAAGTTTTAGTTGCCAACTAGAGTTTGCAGTGTTTTCATCAATTTTGGCCTTGGGGCCGAATTCACTAATGTTTATGGTGCGTTTACACTGTGACGACTTGTTTTGACGGAGGGTAACATATTTTCAACTAAAACGTATCTGAAAACGACCGATAGTAACGATAGTGTGCGTGGCTAGCAGCATGTGTGAGCGTTAACCGACTTTAACTAACGATGGCGGGCGTAAAAAAACTGCAATACGTCACAGTGTTAAGGCACCTTAAGCTATGATGAAATACAAAAGTAATCTCTAAATTGTTAAAAATATTTGTTATTTAGCTATCATTTTTGTAGTTATACCAATCAGGGTTAGTGAAATCGCCCCCTGGTATCTGAATGGCACAAAACATGTATAGAGGTGTTTATATAAAAATGGTTGTATTGGTGAGGCATGACATAACAAGATTGGAGGTATAATGTGAGGGACTTTGCTGCAACTGTACACTTTACAAATTACATATGTAATAGGACAGATTTGAATTTGTTAAAAGATTTCTTCAGGCTGTTTTACTTACAAAATATGAATGCCAAATCTTTTATCAGCTAGATTTCTGGAGATTTAACCATTTTGTACCATTTCAAATATTGTTGTACATACTTATTCTAATTTATTTTTCTTGAATAATAAATTATGAGGGCTGGATTAAGCCACAATTTTTGGCCTAAAGTAGGCATAACAATTCTTTTGACGATGTAAATAAACATCCAGAGTATAGGGCCAATTGTTTACGAATGCGATCGGTACCTGCAATTGGTGGTCATGTGACTGATTTTGTCCGAGGAATTTTTGACTGGACTGCAGTAAATTCCTGCAATTCAAGACCACACTGGCAACTGAACTTAATTGAGGTCTCGTAGCAAAGTTTATTGGACTGAAGAGGGAGAGTTAATTGGACTGAAACCATCTTGTAACTCCTGCGTAAAATTGGAATTATCCAATTATCATCTGTAAAAGTTTCAACAATTTTCAGAATTGTAAATACAAAATTATACTGCAATACATGTATTTGCAACTCGATTAGGCATCGGAGCACAATTAGGCCACAATATTTTCCAAGATGGCAACCGTAGGTTTGATTTTTTACTTCAAGATTATTGTAAATATATTGTGGCCAGGTTGCCGGCCGCACAAAGTTTTGGCCTAATTGTGCTCCAATGCCTTAAGGAAAGTTACCTACTATTCAGTATCGTAGTGATTATGTAACTTCTCCAGTTACTGGTTTACGCACATCCCCCCGACAACGGTTAGTGCAATACATTTGCATGGTTATCATTTCGATCATGGTTCAAAACTATAAAGTGAACCACTTGTCTGGGTGATAATCGGATTACACGTACCACTTCGAGACTGAATAACACTGACATAATTTGCACCAAATTTTCTGCTGATCCATTGTGTTAAAATGTCTGTTAAGGCCTTGGGCTTTCTTACATGTACTTCATTGCTCACAATTCACTAAGCATACACACATGCATATGTAACCGTCCATCTGAAACGAGTCGTAAATGGAGCAAATTTCATTTTGCGCTACAGGTGAAAATACATCAAGGTTGTAATTTGCCGAAATGATTTGTTGACAGATTCACAATCATTACGCTTACTTTAAAACATCTGCAAGGTTTCATTTAAAGAAAATTATTAGAAATATTAAATATATCTGTGTATTTTAAAGACAATCAACAGAAAATATAGGGCTTACTGCATCTTTGAACGTGTTTACCTCGGATACATTTTACTCCCCGACAACCTATGATGGACCATAGCGTGACTTCTGAAAGTCAAGAGAAGTGTCATTTTAATCCTTATAACATGGTCTTTGCAAATATTTAAAAAAGTGAAAATGACAAGAGGCTGTATTTACAGCTGGTTTTGGATGGACGGTCACATATTTGATTGAATTCAATAAACACTTGTTATCCTCTGTATTTACTGCATGTCATGATTTGGAGTTCCATCTAAATGGATGTGCTATCATTAATGTCACTTTATTTTAATGTGGTACTTCGAATTTAATGAAATTCTTTGGGACTTCTCGTTTCTGCTCATGCGAACATGGTGGACAAATGGTGTTGCAAGTACGATATGACGTCACATGCAAACCCTGCAAAGGGATTAAAGCACCAAGAACCCTCTCCAGTTGAGTCTGGTAGAGATGGACGGGTACTCCTAAATGTAGAAAAACAGACTGTTTTCTTCGGTTCTCCTCCGCCATAGTTTCCACCATACTTTTACATACTAAACATAGCACTGCCATTTCTTATATATATTTCATATATTCTTGACTTTTTGACCAAGGTTATTTCTAACTTCAGGCCTTGAATTATTGAACCTCTCTTGAAGTTTTCACCAAACTTTCAAGTGCTTAAACATTTAAACAAAGAATGCAACAAAATAAACAGGACTTTAAAAACATTAAAAAAAAGTTTTACATCTTTGATAACTGATGTAAGGAATAATCTTAAAATTTGACCAGAGGAGTTATCAGGCTATTTCCATGACAACTATTGTTATTTATTTTGACTTGGAACTCTTAACTTACTGTATAAAAACTGTATGGAAATAATACATTTGAGGGGTGCTCTGGCAAAATGAGAGGAAAGTCGCAAAATTTGAAATTGAGTTAATGACATATTTTTATTCTAGCTATAATCTCAGCTTTTGAATGTCACACTTTCTTCATTTAGAGATCGAAATCCAAAGCAGTCCACTGAATATATTGCAATAAAAATTAGCAGCAAATTGATTTCAAAGATACTGATTACTATAGTGTATGATAGCAACATTCAATCAAGTAACCGTAAACAATTGCACTTTCCGGCCAAGTTGGCCTTCGAAACTTTAGGTATAGGTATGCATGAATGCGTTTTATGTCAAAGAACGGAAATTTGACTTTTTCACCCTATTTCTACTTTAGATGCTATTTATTCAAAATGTACATTTGCGACTTTCCTCTCATTTTGCCAGAGCAGCCGACATTTATTTTGACTTGGAACTCTAGCTTACTGTGTTAAAACTGTATCGAAATAATACATGTATTTCTCATGATTTACAAATATGTGCAAAATATGTATATAACACTAGATGTGAATTGAGGATTTATTTTGTCTTGTATTAAAAACCAAAAAAAGTATTGTATGAATTATAAATTTGTTCTAATTTGTTTTATTTTTGACTTCCACTGTGATCTTTCATAAATTTGGATACCATTTTCGTATGTCCCTTAATGCATCTTGAAAATACCGTAAATCCGGTAGTTATGACCTTAGACTGCGATCACATAGAAGTATACGCATTGGTATACTGTATCCGATATTCCCTAAACGCTCCTGGGGAGGCACTCACATGTTTAGTGATGAGGACAATCCCTGTCAATTTCAAATATGAGTGCCTTTCCCAGGAGCGTATAGCATATACCGTATACTTCTATGTGATCGCAGCCTTAGGTCAACTTTTTGAACATCTTTGAGATTTGAACTTGACCACAACCAACAAAGTTTTGCAGAGCGAGTTTATCCTGAGACCATAAGCCTTACGGTTCTGGAGATATGTTGCGGACAGCGCACTGTGCACAGCAAAGCGACTGGAATGTCTCCCCTCGCTATGTTCAGGTGAGACAAAAATGCAGTTCAAGGTTTATTTACTCATAAACATATCAGTGTGATAGACACATTTATAATGCAAAGTTGCTTACGTTGGTGGGTGTTTTTTTGTTGCATCAATATTAAGCAGAAACACCAAAGTGCACAAGACACAGCAATATCATAGGGCTCTGTTGTGACAAAAGTAAACCTTTGCTCATATTTAAGTACTTTACTGTCATTCAAGTCATGGGTGCTTAAAATAGCTCTTTCCAAGAGTTGTTCCCTGATTTTAAATTTGAATACAAATATACAAAAATAAGAATATCTAATTTGTTCATATTTTGAAGAGTACTTTACTGTCATTCAAGTCATGGGTGCTTAAAATAGCTCTTGCCAAGAGTTGTTCCCTGATTTTAAATTTGAATACAAATGTGATGACTCACCTTGAAAAGGGACACTTTGCGACAGAATACTTTTCGAGAAACTGACGAAAATAGGCAGCGAAAAATAAAGAAAATAATAAGAATTTTAAGCAGATTTTCTGTTGTAAAATTTGATCGCCTTGATCAATTTTCAACAAGTTAGGTGTCATTTTAAAGCTTACAAAATGCTGTAACAGATGAAATGATAAAATCAAAAATGATATCATCTGCAAAATTCCCCCTTTCGGGGTGAGCCATCACAAATATACAAAAATAAGAATATCTAATTGAAATACTGCATTTCTAGTAACCTCTTTCCCAGTCTGTTATCAGATATTTGAGGGGTTGCCCACTCATATAGCGGTTGAAGTTTTCAGCAAAGACTTCTATCACCTATTAATAAAAAAAAAGAGAGAGAATGAAAGAATTATAAGTAAGTTATAGTTGGTATATCTAAAGGTTCATACCACGGAAAATGAAACTTTTTGGACTTCAAGCAAAAAATCAGCTTTTTTACTTGACCATATAAGCAAATTTTTCACTCATACGTTTGTTACTTGGTACGTAAGAAGTACGTCCCAAACAGAAATTGTGAAGTTTTTCTATCCGTGCATGAATGAGCATATAATAAGTTTTAACTAAAAAATGTCACAAACATTACCAAAACATTACACCAAAATGTCACAAACGTAACCGAACATTGCCAAACAAAATAATTCATTAAAAGAAATTCATTGTTTGACAATGAATTTCCTACAAATTCATGAAATTATTTGTAAATATGTCACCCATCATATGTGGAAAGCGCAATAAAAATTCGCTAACATGTCAGAGAAGTTTAATTTTTAAGTCTTTTAGAGCAAAAAACCATATCCGTGCGATGTCACAAACACCTACATATATTGGTCCCACCAGTGGGCACTATTATCAACAACAAACTTGTGGATAGAATGTCAATGCTAGGATCTGAAGCCATTCAAAAGCGAAAATTTTCACTTTTTGGGTCACAAACGCATCTTTGGATCGCCCTAAAGTTGAATCCATACTCAACACACAAAAACAAATGCATAGCGCATGTGCAATTTGAATGTTTTCAGCTCGCTTATAACCTATTTATCAAAACACAACATCATTTTCATTAACGTAAAGCACAGACCGTAGAGGGTCTATGCGTAAAGGGAATTGAAAAGTTACACGAATTAATTACATGAGGCAAATACCTTGGCGACAAAATAATCCATCACAAACTGCATATATAATGATGCAAACATTTGCGATGTGTGTCTTTCACATTTAATAGATCTCAAATTTCACTTTTGAAAGTTTGAAGTTTGTAGGCCGCAGTTGTGAAAAGGTGGTATAAAAATATTGTAAAAGCTAACCAAATTGAGTATTATGAATTTCAATATGTGTCTACTTACAGAATGACCGAAGCTGAGTCCAGAACAATGAGGTGTGATGATAACCTGCATGCAATGAAGAAAAAGATATAGGTTACAGTCTTGAATTTCTTTGCTATGAGTATTTATTTATACAGGGCACTAGCACGCATGACATGGTCATAAGGGTTGTTGATAAAAACTATTTTCATTGTTGACAATCACAAAATCTCAAAAACCTGACATTGCGGAATTGTTGACACAACATCACATCAATTTGTGATACTTTGAGGGTTGAGAGCCACAAGGCGGTATATGCACAGGCAACAAAAGAGCCACTAGGCCATACTTGCACCTTTGTTGCATGTGCAAATACAGCCTTGTGGCTCTTTTGTTTTCATGCAGATATGGCCTTGTGGCTCTCAACCCTTGAAGTATTACAAATTGATGTGATATTTTGTGGACTTATATATGGACTTATACCACTCATCGAAAAACAAAAGTTGAGTATACGAAAAGCACACCAGGATCAGCAAGAAGCTTATGACACGAACATATAGCAATTGTCAAGTTTTATTTGTATACCTTGAGCTAAATTAATACTACAGGCTCATCACCAACATATAGCAATTGTCAAGTTTTATTTGTATACCTTGAGCTAAATTAATACTACAGGCAAAAATGTGTCTGAGAGTGTCCCATAGAACCCTATAGGATATTTATTCTTGTTAACGAAATGTTTAGGTAATTCGGCACTATTTTGACCATATCTCTTCATCGAAACATATTATGATCGTGACAACTTACAGGGGTTATGAGAAAAATATGCGCTTTCATCTGGTATCAAATCTCCAATTTGATTTTTTGAGTGAAAGTGATCGGAATACACACCTTTAATAAAATAATCACAAAATCATCACATTTTCAAGTAGAGAATACAAGAGAGACAACAATTATTCAATTTTAGCCAATATTTATACCTTTAAATTGTTTTAATTGTGAAAAATCAGGCAAACAAACTCCAGTGAATCATAAACATTGCAGCCAGACAGCACTGGCATTTATTTTTATGAATGAAAACGTAATTTGATCTGACGCATGATGTCATCAAATTACACTTGGTAAAAATGGCGCTGTTCGTAGAGAGTGACAGTGACGATAATTTTTCATGTGGCATGAAATTTACCATTATTACAAAGTCAATTTGAAAAAAACAATAGGGCCTATGAAAGAAAATCAGCTAATGGTCACAAGTACACTGTGGCCTAGTGGATAAGGCGCTCACCTCATAATACATAGGTTGTGAGTTCGAGCCCTGCTTGAATCAACGTGTTGTGTCCTTGGGCAAGGCACTTTATCCTCATTGCCCCTTTGCAATGTGTAGCGTGTGCATCGGGCTGCAGTCTACTTAATTGCAATGTTGTGTGTTTATTAATTTGTAAATTCTAATTTTCTGATATCATATCTGGCAACAGTTACCAACATTGTAAAATAACACAGCAAAATTCAACAATGTTTAGCATGCTAGATGAAGCGAAGCCAAAGTTTTTAAACTGCCCGATTAGCAAAATGCCTGTCGACAATTGGCAAAAACTCTGTTGTTAAAAATATTAATGCTATGTGAAAACAACACGTCGAAACTATATTAATCAGCGCAAATCCTGGGTCAAAAAAATCCTCTTTATTTCTTTGATTTTTAACAGATTTTGGTCATTTAAAGACAGAACTGTAGCTTGACATCTCAGTAAAACACATACTAAAGATGGCTGCTTGCTGATGGCAGCAAAGGTCATTAAAAGCCAATGAAAAATATTGCCCCCTATGCCAGGGAATTTGCCTAGCAGTGAGATAGTGAGTTATCACAAAATCTCATCTTTTCACATAAATGTGAGTGCTGTGATTGGCCCAAGTGCGGACAATGTGAAAATATTTGTAACACATTACATCAAAAGGCACTATTGTCTAGCTCTTAAACAAAATTCAGATTT
>JXSR01S035908.1:14352-29553 GCA_000969725.1 Ophiothrix spiculata
ATTTCACCATACTTCACTGCCAAGTCAGCAACTTCATACCCACATGAACCTCTGCGCTATGAAGTGATGCAGGGGCCGATCCAGGAATGTTCAATAGAGGGTTGCCATTTGAGGCTTCTTGTCCCACATATAAGCCAATGACACTCTATAAAAAGATGGGAGTAGGAGATTCTTTGTATATGCATACAATCATCAATTTGGAGCTGTTTTCAAACATAACAAACCATACATAATTTTCAAGTGGCAAAATCATGCAAACATGATGGAAGATTAGTGCCCACTGAAATTCAGGCGCCAGTCTGCAGAAATAAGAGCTCTCCCCTTATTTCTGCAGACTGGCGCCAATCTGCACCTTGTCTCATAAGTGACATTTTGTATGGTTCGGTTCAGCTTCTTCGGGAGTATTTTTGTACGTTTCTTGTAAACTTTACAAATTTGAATATTTGCTCATGCTCTTTTTTTTTCCTATAGATAAAATTTTTGCTCATACTCTTATTTTTTTCTATAGATAAATTTTTTGCTCATGCTCTATTTTTCTCTCAATAGATCAGATCCAACTTGACCAATGTGAGTTACCATATTGCACAGTATACCAATATTATAACGGAACTAAAACAAGAGATTGACAGACTGAAGAAAAAAATAGCTGAACAAGACAAGCATCCACGCATTGCTGATGTGCACTGTAAGTCTAAATAAATGAGACAAATCTTGTTATCGCGCATGAAGCGGAGCTGTTGTACCAGATGCTCCTGAAACAAGCTCATTATAGCTTGTAAGATCCTGTATTTCTAAATTCTTAAGGTACATAACTCACCCTCCATAAAAACAGCTAATGAATTTGAAAAGGCTAAGAAAACCGTCCGAAATGCAAAACTTGGGACGGTTAGGCATTGGAGCGCAATTAGGCCACAACTTTGTGCAGCTAGTCGCTTCCTGGCAACAGCCATGATTTTCCAAGATGGTGACTGTAGGCTTGATCATGCACCTCTAAATAATTTTAAAACACGTAATGAATATTTTATGATAATCTTGAGGTGAACAATCAACCCTACGGTTGCCATTTTGGAAAATCAACACTGTGGCCTGGTTGTGGCCTAATTGTGAATATAGACGTCCCATGAATAAACGTGAATTGCAATAACTGTAGACAATACGTACCTATAGGCAAAATAAAAATTTATTTGACAATGTAAACAAAAATCCAGGATAGGTTTACGTTCACAAACAATGGGGCCCTGCAATCTGGATTTTTGTTTACACTGTCCAATAAATCATTGTTTGGTCTTTATGTTTTTAAATGATTTTACTTTCTCTTCAACAGCTGAGGTTGAAAAGGCAGCTAGTCAAGAGGATCGTGCAGAAATGGATAGACTCCGACAAAAACTCATGGCTAATTTCCAGCAACAGATGGATTTGAGACAGAAAATGATGGAAGTAGAGAATAACAAATGGGAGATTTCAGTAGAGGCTAGCAGACATTTTTCAAACATAGCAGAGTAAGTATTATTTAGAGCTCCTGAACAATTTTTTTTTTTGATATTTTGCTTGACTTGGGTATCTTGGAACTAAACTTTCAAAAAAGGGCTTGTAAACTATTTTTCTACAATGCTTGAAATGGTACCCTAGGGAGCAGTAAGGTGTGAAATTGGGATCTTGAGGGCCACACATCCTTGTACCACCAGGTCAATGGGCACCATCCCTTGCCGAACCACCTCTCCCCCCCCCCCACACACACACACCATGGGTATGAAAGCCTATGTCTTTCTTGAAGTATTGCCATGATCCACACAACCCTTTATTCACTGTGGGCCTTTTACCTCCATGCTTATATTGAATTGTGCCTGTACCCATTTGAACCATGTCCCAAGAAGAACATTTGAGAGTTAATTCCTTGCTTAAGGATATACTTTATAAACATTGAAGAATGCAAGAAGCAATCAGATTCTGTTACCATATTCATAGCATATCCCTTGTATTCTTCAAGATTGTGAATTAATGTTTTTTATTGTGTAAGAGACTAGAAATGATTGATTAAGATTGATTAAGACTAAATCACTGCATATTAATATTTTTATACATGAATCATTCATGTTTTTGGTATTATTTTTAGCTCACTTTGTTGCTACTACGTGGACAAAACCTTTATCATAAGTTTATTTGAATATTCAGCAAGATTAGGTACTACGTTGTTATGATTCAAAAAATACAGACTTATTTATTTCCTCGTATGGTCATATCGGTTTTTGTGCATTAATTGGCTGTTGGTTGCATACTTCAAGATTTATAGAGTACAGTGTAGTGCATGTACTGCTTGATTTTCCTAGGTGATCACTGTTTATTATTGAATATTTTCACAAATTGTCCTCTTTAAACCGTGGTTTTCTGTTGTTTTTTCAAAAAAAGGTGGGAACAAGAGAAGGCAAGGCTAACAATCAGTAGAAGCAGTAATGTGGAGCTGGATAACAAACTGAAAGGTAGGTTTAGTACATCATCTTGAAGCTTAATGTTTACGTCTTCCTCTCATTTATCCTTCTTTGTTTTTAATTACCTCTGAGACCATCCAATTAGGATGTTTTGCTTGAGGTGGATTTTGAAGTCCCAAAGAAAGTGAATTTGAATGAAACAGAGTTGAAACAATAGACCGTTTTCGTATGTCCCATAAGGCATCTTGAAAGTACAGTAAAGTGTGCGAACGACCATATTCCTAAGTTGTGCTCATGATGTTGATTGCGCAGAAATGCCCGTATTTGCGGTACTTTCAAGATGCATAATGGGACATACGAACGAAAGTGGTCTATCAGGGGTAGAATACCCTTGAAACTGACTGCGATTACATGTACAGGTATGACTCTTCTTTCGTTACATGGGACCAACGACTTTATGTACCCTCCCCCCCACCACCCCCACGAACCCGAAAGGACAACAACCTCTCATGAAATAGTTGCCCAACTCTTAAATATTTCTTGTAAGAGGCGGAGAAGATCTAGAATATCATTGCTCCCACCAAGTCAGATAAACGTCTAAGCAAAGATTCTGAGATTCCGCTCCAGCAAGGCGGCCCTCGCTGGGAATGGAACCCTGGCTTAATGCATGCAAGGTGATCGCTAACCACTACACTACAATGCTCTCTTGCTGTGTGTCAGGTTTTAACTCAGATAGACTAGTTCCTATATTGGTTAAATAGAAATGTGGAAAAAAAACCAAAGAAATCAGAAAAGAAAACATATAATGTTATGTAATCTTTTTGTCATGTGACATTTTGATGCCAAGTGGACTATGTACTTTTTGTCTCACCTGAAATTTTTTCAGGAAGAGACATAACATTCCTTAAAACTGTGTGCCATTCACAGTCAACGATTCTTGTCCAGAGCAAATCTCGGAATCCATATATGCCCTATGTTGATGGTATTTGGTGACTGGGTAGGGCTGGGGCTGAACTGGTGCTTCGTACAATTGAGCGCAAACTATGATTATAAAGTACCTACTTTGCATAATTTATACAAAAGGTTTGTAATATCTCCTGCGAAATTAAAATTTCTTTAGATTTATCTGCAATTTATGAAGTAAAAACAATGTTATGCAAATTAAACTCACACTATTTCCTAACTTATTGTATCAATACTCACTTTTTGAGAATAGTCTCAGACCCAAGGTCAACATGCAAGACAAATTCATACTTTTTGTAGGTTTTGATCAAAATTTTCTCAACATTTGGTATTTGACAGTTATTACCGAACATAGTGAGTGAAATCTCCTACAAATAAAATTATGAAATTTGTTCAATGCAACCTTTAAACTAACTTGAAAACAAATAATCAAAATCAAGTGAAATGTTCAGCAAGCGGGTTTTTTTTTCATCTTTTTATCTAGATAGAAAAGAAATAAGATTTTTGATTAAAAGTAGATAAATCAAATGCTTGGTCTTGTTCTGGGGAAAAAAACACTGTTCCTGATTTTACAATTCTTGGTCAGCTGTTTAGGGCAACATAACTATATTTTTAAGACCTAATCTAGAAATATCATAAATTCTTCTGTGTTCCTTCAAATTTTAGAACAAATGCAAGACAAGGAGTCTGATTCCTACAGCACAACATCAGAATCCCCCGAACCAGAAGAGATTGTCACAGCTAGACAAGAACTGAGGCAGCTGATGTCGGATCAGAGCAGGCTACGCAAACGACAGGCCGAGTTGGAAAAGAAACTGGAAGACATCAGAAAAGATGCCGCGTCACTGGAAGAGGTGAGAGTTAAGCTGAATTAGTCTTGACACAAACACACCAGGCATGTGTAGATAGGAGTTTTGAGCTGTGCGAATAGATCAATATCAAAATGCAACACCACTTGTGTCAATTAACACAAACCGAGTTGAGAAAAACAGAATTACCCTGCCAAAGGCTTTGGCAGGGTTCTGTATCTCACATGTTTCTTCCTTCTTTCTTTCTTTCTTCTGGCAACACTTTGATGTCTCATAACTCTGACATACAATGACCGATTTTCACCATTATTATGTTCTGAGCTGACCAATTTCTAAAAAAGTCTGTCAGGGATATCGGACAGAAAACAAAATGTCAGATTTTGAACATAATAATGATAAAATTGGATGGATTTTTTCGCATGATACTCAAAGATATTGGTCTCGCTATGAGTTTTAGAAATATCGAGCTCGACGCTGCGCGTCTCGCACGATATTTCGTAAAACTCATACATGTAGCTCGACCAATATCTTTTTGTATCATACTCAATCCATCCAATTTTATATCAAATTTGGGTGAAGGGACAAGGGTCACCTCCGATTTATGTCACCTGACCCCTCGAAGGGCACATAGGGGTCACAGGGTCAAAAACTTGATTTTCACGAAAAAAGTTTCCAACTCATGTACATTACATGGTATGTTCATGAAATATTGGGACATGAAACCTCTTGACATTGTCCACAAAAGTTATTGAATGAAAAAAATACCTGGGGTCATAGGGGTCAAAAAAGATCAAATTATTTTAAAAATCAGTAAAAATCAGTAACTGCCATTTTAAATGTGGCAGAATTATTTTTCTTGCATAGATAGATTGCAAAAAATTTACTGAACACACGAAGTTGACCTTTGACCCCAAATGGGGTCACATGGGGTCAGAGAGGTTAAATAAAATAGATCAAATGATCAACTTTGTCCGATATCAACATTTGGGGTGTCAAATCGTTCGTCTTTGACCAGCGATCAAAAGTGTCAATGATGACCCCATCGCCCGACCCTTCCTTGGGGGTCAAAGATCAAAAAAGATCAATAGAAAGGTCAAATTATCAACTTTGTCCGATATCAAAAGACAAGGTGTCAAATTGTTCGTCTTGGACCAGCGATCAATTGTGACCCCGTCGTCCAACCTTTTCTTGGGGGTCAAAGGTCAAAAGAAAGGTAAAATTCTCGACTTTTTCAGATTTTAAAGGTTAATGTGTGAAATTGTTTGTCTTGGACCAGAGATCAAAAGTGTCAATGGTGACCCCGTTGTCCGACCTTTTCCTGAGGGTCAAAGTTCAAAAGAAAGGTCAATTTTCTTGGGGTCAAAGGTCAAAAGAAAGGTCAAATTCTCGACTTCAGATTTCAAAGTTTAAGGTGTCAAATTGTCTGTCTTGGACCAGCGATCAAAAGTGTCAATAGTGACCCCGTTGTCCGACTTTTCCTTTCCAACTCAAATCAATATTTGCATAGTACAAGGTTGCATATATTTATTCTACACACAAAATAGGCAATTGGCAGGGACTCTGTCTCTTTAGAGACAGTAAAGTTCTAGTTTCTATTGTTTTATGATGTCAACTGTCGCAGTCCATTTGCGGTTTGAGTGTGAATTCAATTGTGAATGGGAATTGCGTTTGAGTCTGCGTTGAGTATAATATAATTCAGCTTTATATTGCATTTAAAATGTCATTTTATTCTTGTTTTTATTTTTTCAGTTCTTACTGCTAATCTTGGAATATTCAAAAATGTGAACATTGATGTGCCTGCTGCACTCTCAAACTTTGTTCTCTTTGCCCATTTTCGGCTGAAATATCCATCCTTCAATATACAAATCTGATTCAAAAATTCTCTAAAATAGACCCAACTTGAACAAATTGGGGCAGTTGTATGTTATTAAAACTGGTTAGGAGTTACGAATTCAAACCAACCCAATAAGAAAACAGTTACTGCAATTATGATTAGGAAATGTGCTGAGATTGTGATTATACAACCCCCTCCCCCCTCTTTCTGTATTACACCCCTTGCAGAAATATATTGTAGAAAATTCATTTTAAAACAGCAGGAAGATATGGCAAAAATGTTACATGGATGAAATTTTATTGCAAATGGCAAGAAAAGTTATTGATTTTTGTAGGAATTTTCTCTTGAAAATAAATTAGGGTTTTAATTTATTTCTGAGTAAAATTCAAGATACGAACGGGATATCGAGTATTTTCTTTTTTTAAGTTTAATAAGTTAGGTTCAAGTAGATTTCTTGCTCAAATTAGTGTTTCTATGCAAAAGTTGGTATTTTTCAGGCCATGTCATGAGAAAAGTTAATATTTTTCATGCCTTTATTTATAAAAAAACTCTGTCTTCAAAAACACTAACTTAATCTTCTCTGTAATGAAAATACTGGGAAAGTAATTTCATCATAATTTGCAAGCAAAAAATGTTAATTGCTTTAATTTGTTGATATCAAATTGTCTATAATTGTGTAAGTTGCTAGTTTATTTTATTTTATTTTTGTTGATTGCAGGTTTTACCTAGAAAAGTGACAACTGAAGAACAAGGGGAAATTCTCAACATGTTGTGTAAAGTTCATGAGTTGGAAGTGGAAAGTATCCTTACATTTGTAAAATTTGTAGTTATGTATAAAGAGTTGGTGACTGTATGATATGACAACTGAAAATAGATTCCTTAGAGATCGATATTACTATAATCTTAAACATGAAACACCTCAGAATTTTTGGTTAAGCTTTCCAAAATCTCACATTTGGAACAAAATTAATACAAGTATTGAATTAATCTTACCACAAAAGAGACCTGTCATCCAAAGTAGATGAATAGTCTATTTATTGTCTTTTACAAAAGCAAAGTAGCCAGGGCAATTTGTTTTTGCTTCCGCTTGGGTTAACACAAAAGAATTGTTACGGATTGCAAACTCTCAAGTTGGGTCTATCTACACTTCTTGACTCCAGTGAATAGAATCAGTAATGGGTTAACAAAATGTTTTACAAAAGCTTGCAAAATTTATTATTATGCATTTACACAATATTTGAACAAGGTCATAATAGGCCTATATATGGGGTGCTCCGACTCCCATATGTGGGGTGCTCTGGAAAATGAGAGGAAAGTTGCAAATTTCAAAAATGAGTTTATTACATATTTGAATTCTTCATATTCTCAGCTTCAAAATTCCCTTTTTACTTTCCATAAGTAGATAAATTTATGCAACCATGTATGGCGATTCAGAAAATAAAGAATTGTAAAAAATTGACTTTATATGCACTATGCACCATTGAGCATGGTAACTAATTATCAGCCTACATAGAGAAATGCCTGAGACGTTATGAGAGAAAAACAATAACATTAATTATTTATGGTTATGCAATACACTTGAAACTTGGCACACATAATATTAAGACTATGTGCAATATTTCATGTGAATTTTACATTTTTCTGTAAACATCTTCACAATCTGCAATTGTTTTCAAAAAGTTGAAAATGATGTCATCACTTAACCAGACCTATCTTAGTGCAAGGTGTACAGAACTTTTAGAATCTTTTAATAAAAACCATTAAAATTAACATTTCCAGATAATATATGTTGCCCAAATTATACATATAGTTAGAAGAATATCTAGAGATGTGGTTTCAATCAAAAAACGAAAATTGAATATTTTACTTGTGTTTCACTTCAGGAGCTGTTTTCTCAAAATCGTCAAGTGCGACCTTGCTCTCATTTTGCCAGAGCACCTTTCATATGGATTTAAATCAGTTGTTGAGTTACGATGCTAAAGCATTTCTGAATTCCTGAAGTTTTAGGTTGACACCCACCTTCTCCAAATCTGTTTTCCTTAACTAAGATATTTCTTTAGATACTGAGTTGAAGTCCAGTGCTTTGATTCATAAGCACAACATTCAGCAGAAAGAAACCATGATCACTAAATATGAGAGACATAGACAACTCTGTGATGAAATCATACAACAACAAAGGGATCTTATGAACAGTAAGTTGCCATCTTGCGAAAAGTTAAAGTTGTTAAAGTTTGCTTATAGACTACATCAATATTTGTAACTCAATGTCTGCCTTTACTTACGGCCATCCACAATATGCAACCCAAATGATTGCATTTCAAATTACATTTCTGCCGTACAAAGTAAAAATGCAGTATATGCATTTATAAAGCATAGCAGATACTTCCATTAAGCATGCAATTTCACTTCAATCCAATCCCATGCTAGAAGGTTGTATGTACATATGTGTGATAATTTTGAAAACAGACCACTGAAAAAAAGGAAATAGAAATATGCACATAATTGTTTTCTATTCGAACTAGCGAGACTTTTTAAAAATCGGACTAGCAAACTGTTTTCAAAATTTGGACTAGCGAGCTGATTTTGAAATTCGAACTAGCGAGCTGCTTCTAAAATTCGGGCTGGTGAGCTTAAATTACAATTCGGACTAGTAAGCCATCGGACTAGCGAGATTTCGGACTGGTAAGCTGTAATAATAATTCTAATGTTTTATTTGTCATATTTCAGAACATGATGTGTACATTCCGTCAGATTTAGCTGCTCTCTATGACCAATATACTGGAGCTGTATTTGAAGATATCAATAAGCTTACTACACATTCACCTATACAACATATGGAAGGCATCAAGGTAGGCTGCAAGTTATTTTGTGGTTTATGTTTTGTTTAACCATTGAAGATTGTAACAATCCTTCATTAGCTCTGTAACACAGCAGCTGATAATCAATAAATCTACATAAAAATGTTTCTATACTCTATAAGCCTTGAAGTATGCAACAAAAAATCAGACTCTGTTACAAGATCCGCAGCTTAGGCTAATGAAACTTGATTATTAGTTTCCCGTCACCCGCCCTCATAACCTTTTCAATTTGACCAAAACTTTCATTATTTTTATTAAAAAGTCAATTATCTGAAAATTGAAATGGAAATAATCAAAATTGACACTCTCAAAATGTCTGACATCCCCTGCTGATCATAATGAGCAGTATTTCTTAGTTGTAAGGGTAGATGATGTGGTAAATAATGAAAATTAAAGGATTACCTCATGTTTCTATTGATTGTAAAAATTGTAAATTTCTCCTCATAAAAACAAATTCAAATCTTTTCTCAATCTGTTGCAAAATGTCTGTATTGATGATCTAAGCATTAATACCTGTTTTAAGACTGTCTTTTATTAACAATATAGGCAATAACCATGTAAATGAAAGTTTTGACAATAATGATTTTTTCCAGAATAATGATTTCATGACCTCATATTTTGGGGGGGAAAATGTGACAGGAAACTAATAATCAAGTTTCATTAGCCTTTTCCCTCGTATTCTACAATATTATGAACTGCTGGTTTTGTATTGTGTGAGAGATTAGTATTAGGATTGATTAAGACCAAATCACTGCATATCAATATTTATGTACTTGAATCATTCATGATTTTGGTATTATTTGGGGCTAATTTTGTTGCTATCACATGGACAAACATTGAACATAAGTTCATTTGAATATCCAGCAAGATTTGGTACGTTGATATGATTCGAGAAATTTTGACTAATTTACTTCCTCGTATTGTCATATTGGTTTATGTGCATAAATTGGTTATTTGTTGCATACTTCAAGATTTTCAGAGTGTAGAAGCTGATTGACATTGTAAACATGATAGGTCAGATTTAGAACAGATGTGTGATTTTGACCTTTGTATGAAATATTTGCTAAATATATGTCATTTCTGTGTGCATCCTAAAAATTACATCAAATTAAGAAAATGGTGGGTCTTTGAGTGACAATGGTTGTTTTAGTGACAAGGAAGTTTCAAAAATAGGGGATCATTGAGTGACAGTTGGTAAAAATAGGGAATCTTTCGTTGAATATGAGCCCAAAAAAGTGGGGTCTTTTTGGTGGCACATGGCACATACCTCAAAGTTGAGTACCCTTCCCCCGGGGGTTATCTTCTTCACTGCCTTTTGTACATGTTTCATATTACTGAAATATTTTTTCTTCTGTAGGCAACATCAATGCTAAATCTACGTGCTCTAAAAGCAATGCAAGATCGAGACACGGAATCTCCCGAGAAGGAGTCTGCGCTATATGAGCCCAATAATAATAAGTCACCTCAGAAACGCCTCCATGATGACACGTAAGTTGACGACAATGTTAAATGTTGGGAAAGTATAATTGGGTGTAATTGGTGTTTACAGGATTGCTTTATTAGCAGATCTTGATGCAAAAGCGTGTGCACACGTTCAGTTCCATCTATTGCGACTTGCTCTAAGCTAAGTATTCAAATTTTCAAAGACTGAAAAGTGTGCTACGCACATCAGTACGATGCCAGAGGTACAATAACTCTCCCTCCATGAGCAACAATTAAAGATGGCAGCTATCCCATAGAATTTACATGGCATCAAATCAAAATAGTGGCAAGCCCCGATTCTCCTTTTTGTGTCACCTGAACTATTATGTCCAAGGAGGCACATACTAATCCAAATGCTGTGTGTGTGTGGGCGTATGTAGGGGTGTGTGTTTTGGTTAACCTTTTTCATATTGCTACTGTGAAGATACCTTAATTCATAGTGCCACCAAACTTGGTGCATGTGTTCACCATGGACAGCTCCATGTCCTAGCAGGGTCAAAGGTCATTTACCAAGGTCAAAGGTCATGTGAGGACAGGTCAAATTTTCAACTTTGTCTGATTTCAAAGGTTAAGGTGTCAAATTGTTGGTCTTTGACCAGCGATCAAAAGTGTCAATAGTGACCCCGTCTTCTGATCTTTCCCTTTGGGTCAAATTTCAACATTGTCCGATTTCAAAGGTTAAGGTGTCAAATTGTTCGTTTGGACCAGCGATCAAAAGTGTCAATGGTGACCCTGTCGTCCGACCTTTACCTTGGGGTCAAATTTTCAACTTTGTCCTATTTCAAAGGTTAAGGTATCAAGTTGTTTGTCTTGGACCAGCGATCACAACATGTTAATTACACTTCGCACCATACAATGCCTTATGGTGCTTACTAACATTAAAGGTCAAGGGTTATCGCGTAATCAGGCGACACTAGTGGTTCGAGAACCGCCTTGTTTAATTTCTTTGGTCACATAAAGGGAATCAGTACTTACTGCTTTTGTTATTTGTGGACACCTCTGTGTTTCTAGGAAACCAGTTGAGTAACTGGTCAGAGCAAACAGCATGTGAATTTGATTCCATGCCCAATGTCTGTGTTGGTCGCATTGTTATGACTTGCACTGAACCAGAATGCAGACTTCCTGCACAAAGAATCACACGATCAGATGAAATAACTGTACAAAATAGGCATTGTGCTGTTTGATTTTATACAATTTATTACCAATATTTAATGTTGTTTATTTCCAGTAAACCTGCTTCAAACCAGGCGAGAATTTTCAACCCAAGTCCAAAGGCTCATCAAATACGCTATGGACTACCCAAACTCCAAGTGGACCGTGCATCCCCTACGCCATCAACTGCAACAAGAGCAGAGAGCATGTTTGATCTGAGCTTTGAGGACAATTCCTTAGCACCCGGTGAAGGCCTTGGCCAATTGCACTCTTTGCAGAACTTGAAGTTAAACGACTCAAGTCCAGATCTGGATAAAAATAGAAAAGAAATAGTACAGAGCACAAAAAGAATTTCTGTTGTTGCTGCTCGAAAAAGAACTAATCAGAGACAAGTAGGAGGGCGTCCAGCAAAAATGAACATACATGAAAAGACGATTATGTCTTTAAGGTCGGTTTATGAAACTAGTGAGCCTGAAATGGACTCGGAATATTTATCGCAAAGTCGATTAGCAAAACATAATAGAGGGCATACGGTGTCATCGCCGTTTTTGAATTCAAATGCTAGTGACAATGAGGATAATATTTCCATAACTACTATTGAAAAGAAAGTGGACACTAGAGGGCAGTATAAAGGAGGATTAAGGAGAATTGGTGATAAATCAGTGTTGGATAAGAGGAGACGGACTCGCTCATATGATCAGGTATGTACAGTTGATCTATGATCTTGGTATAAAATACTAGGGAGACTTCAGTTACAATTATTTAGCATAAATATAGAGTATAATTTCCTATGAAGGCAGGTTCTCACATTGTAATGCTATCATTGGTATAGAGTGGGATCACAGATTTCCTATACCGGCCCGTGTAATGGCGCCATTAGCCATGGGGCTCAAATTTGGGGTATTCAGGTACACTCAAGACAAGTTGAATCTCGACCTGACCACAAACTGGCACTATATTTGTTATTGTGCATCTTCTTTGTTTAAGACCACTTCCCCTTGTAATATGAATGAACACTGGCAGTTTGGGTCAATATTTGCAAAAGAAAGTCCCCTGCATTTTGTACAATTTTGTGTAAAATCTTAAGATGTGGTCCCCATCTAATTTGAAGTTTTGAAGGAGGATAAATGTTATAGTTTGATTTAGAAATTGAATCCATATAAATCCCAAATTGAATATGTAATTATGATCTTCTCTTTGTAGCCGTCATATTTGCCCAAACCAACCCAGAGATCTCGAGTACCAATTAGCAAGACGATCAGACGTGGTGGCGGTGGTAGTGTCAGGTCTACTAGCGTTATGACAAATGGTACAAGAGTTAGTAAACTAAGGCAGCCTATGGTCTACCACGGAGGTAAGTTAAAAATGAATTGCTAGTTTTATATATTACATCTCATAAATATTCCTGACCTAATCATGTCCATTAATATGCTTGCCATATTACAGATATTTGCAGTGATAATTTTCACCAATGGGTGGTGGTGATACAGATCCAGTTGTGGGTCAGTGGTGTGATAGTTTTTTGACAAAACATGCATGGTATCTAAGCGTAAGATTTGTGCCATATGTGTACCGGCGCGGCAAAAGGGTCCAGTTGTCGACTCCTACATGTTGCTCATTGTAGCATATCTGATGTATACAAATGATATGCTACAAGGAGCAACATGTACGAGCCGATAACTGGACCCTTTTGCCGCGGCGGTACACATATATGCAAAATGCAACACACACTTGTTATTTACGCATTGACATCCTATTAAACGCAGCACAACAACAAAAAAGCGCAAAATGATACTGAGTATTCCAGAACCAACAGGTCTTCAGTGAAGCAACTTTTACATTTGTTTTCCTATATCACAAAAATGTTTATTTTTTCAAATATTAAGTTTCTTGCTGATAGAATTTTTAATTTTTATGGCAAGGGTCAAGTTAATGATAAATAGAAAGAAAAAATATAGGGTCATCAAACATTTGTCATCACTGGACATGGCAAAGTCTGGTTAGGGACTTCACAACTCAACCGGCAGCTATACCCAACAAAGTAAAAACGCAGTATGTGCTTTCCAGATACACTGCAAGCTACTTTCTTTTCCCTTGGAAAAAATCCTGCACAAATGAGCAGACGATCAATGCTCTTTCATAACCCAAGTCAGTATCTACTGTATCAAATATGTGCAAATACAACTTTTTAGCATGGGAGTGGATTGAAGTGAAATTGCATGCTAATAGGAAGTATCTGCTATGCATTATAAATGCACATACTGTGTTTTTACTTGGTAGGGCACCCAGAACCACCTGTTCTGAGTGGTTGCGTTTGTTCAGAACAAAAGCAACCACCCGGCATCAGGAGGTCAACCAATGGTGGGGTTTTGAAGCTGCCCTTTAGTGTCTGCCTGCTTCTTTGGTTAGAGTAATATGAAAACAAATTAGGCAGATTATTGTGTATTGTACCCTGGTAGTGTTTAAAGAGTTAGACATGAATCAAAATTCAACTGAATTTTGTCTGTATTTCCTTCCAGCTGGTGAACAGGATGCCATGTCGTATCAATCCATCAGCCCACCGCCTACTGCTGTCCATCAAATCGGCAGTGAGAAGGGAAAAGGGCAATCAATACACAAACGGTTAAGAGGTAAGTGAACTTTCTGTACCCCATTGGGGTAGGGTGGGATGGGGAGTCCATCAGCCCGCCACCCACTGCTGTCCATCAAATCAGCGCTGAGAAGGTAAAAGGGCAATCGATACACAAACGGTTAAGAGGAACTCTCTGTACCACAGTAGGGTAGGGTAGGGAATGCATCAGCCCACCGTCCACTGTTGTCCATATAATCAAATAGGTAAGGGAAGTCTCTGTATCCCAGTGGTTGGGGGTTGGGGAATACAACAACCCATTTCCCACTGCTGTCCATTAGACCCGCGGTGAGAAGGGAAAAGCTCAACCATTGATTGATTGGATATATCCTGCCTGGACACAATGGATTCTGTGACTCATTACCCACTTAACTTTAATACTTCTAGCTCCTATAGCCCTTTTAATGGATTTACTAGGAGAGACTTGTCATATGTACCACCTGAAATATGGGAAATTATTGCTAGACAAAACTCATGTACTATTGAAGTTCATGATATTTCAGCTTTTGAACTGCTAGAAGATCAAGTTCGCTGTATGTTTGGAGCACCTGAAGATAAGGGCAAACATGGCCACATTTATAGAGGTCTTGCAGCTTCATCCAACTTCAACTCAGGTGTGACAATAACTTTCTATAGACCCTCTTCTGATGGATCCTCTACACTGATTAGAGTGCAAGGATCTGGTTATGCCATTTGGGTCAACAGAATATTGCCTGTGTTTGCCAAAAATGTAATGTGCAGGCTAACCGAACTGAGGAACAATTCCACCCCGTTGAACACACCTCACCAACACAAACCTGACTCTCTCCCTCAGTTTGAACTTTCATTCTCCCCTACTGCAAGTACAAGCCCCTCACAGTCTCCTCCCCATCTCTACAAGGATAGTTTACTGGAACTAGCCAAGTGTGAGACTGAAATTAAACTTTTGCGTGAACACAACCAATATCTGAAAGAGCAAAATAACAAGTTGTATGCAGATGTACTTGAAAGAGAAGGAAATATGCAAGTTATGACATCAGAGTTAACCCTTCATCGAGAAAGGATTGAT
>JXSR01S035910.1:5339-15830 GCA_000969725.1 Ophiothrix spiculata
AGAGGCTAAAGTTCTAGGTGTTATCCTCCAAAACAACCTGAAATGGGACGCTCAAATTAATAGCGTGCTCAAAAAGTCCAATTAAAAGCTCTATATGCTGAGGTCCCTTAAAAAATTTGGCTTCGATAAGGAGAAACTCTGGGTCGTATACAGTGGTTATGTCAGACCGATTCTTGAGTATGCGGTTCCAGTGTGGTATTCAATTGTTTCTGTTAAAGAGGCATCTCACATTGGGTGGTGACTGCAATCATTCTTATAATGAGGCACAGGTGACTTGCGATCTTGACTACTCCATGATAGGAGGGTTGAGCATTGCCGTAGGTTCGCTGAAGGGCTGCCTAAAAATGATCGGACTAAATACCTTATCCCTCCTACAAGGTTTGAGAGTCATGGTCGCAGGTTACGTAACTCGCACAAACTGTCTAAACTGCGTACAAAAACCAAGCGTTTCCAAGACAGTCCAGTTCCATTTGTATTGAATTGTTAAATGAGTGATCCTTTCCCTTTTTACAGCGACAGTGCAATATACCGGTTGATATTTCTCTGGTTCACTATGTGTATTTTACAAAGTGCAATATTTATCACCCTTCTTTTAGGGGCCTCAGTTTATTTTATTTTTAAATTTTAAATGTTTTATATTTCTATTTGTCTTTTAAGTGTATTTTGTATAATATTACTACCAGTTTTATATATGTAGTTCTATTGTAAATGTGCATGTAATTTGACCTTTGGGTCACGATGTGCTTTTTAATAAATACCAAATGAATGAATACATCGTTGAATAATACAATCTCCGGAGTTACAAAATTGCATTTTGTGAAAATTGTTCTATGTCAAACATCACTCCACTATCTGCATGTTGCCTGTGTCCATGCTTAAGATAACCTTAAGAGTAAAAAAGAGTAATATGTTTAATGCCAAAAGCCTTTCAAAAGTTGCATTGCAATATTGAAAAATGCAGCGAAATTAAGATCAACAATGCATAATATTTCTCATTTTTGTTGTTTGTCTTATAACAAATACACTGAATGAACGTCGGAATGAGTTTACCATTGAAGGTGAATATGTGTTTTTGTATTAGGCCAAGTAAAAAAAATAACAGTTTGCGTTTTGGCTGCAGAATCAAAAAAACGTGTTTTTTTTTACCATTTTTCTTTTTTTCCCGAAATATCACTGAAAATCCGAGTTATTTCACAATCTACACTTATTGGTCGATCTTCAAATGTTCTCTTATGCAGTCTACACAAGCGTATCTGTTCCGTATTTGGCAGGATTTCCCATATGTCAACTCTTTAATATCCTTTAAAAGTGGGATGTCCCGTATTTAAAGGGTAGTAAAAAAAACTGCCCTCCTCCTCCTTTTTTTGAAAAAGAAACTTTGGCCTTATATTGAATGAACCATTTTTATTGTTTTTTCTTTGATCGTTTTTAGTAATAAGTTATTCCTTTTGGGCATTTTCTTTTTTATTGTTTTAACATAATGAGCTCATCAATCATGCCATTTTCTTATGTAGTTTGCAACATAGCATTATTTCCTAACATCTGCATCACATCCTTGGACATCAATAACAATACCATACACGGTAAATTTTGCCGCAAACCAGACGCTAGTGTTCTAATTCTAATGGCATATCTTGACAATCACGATACATTCTCATTTCATGCTGTTTATTGTATAAGAAAGCTTCTAAAAATCAAAAGTATTCATAATGTTTCCTATAGATGTGTAGTATAACAAATATTTTACATTTGTGATTGTCCATCTCAAACAAGCCGTAAATGCAGCAAACTTTCTTTGCGCTACAGGTGAAAGAACATGTCAAGGTCGACATTTGACGGAATTGATGTTTTGACAAATTCACCGTCCTTGTGCTTACTTCAAAACACCAGCAAAGTTTCATTTCAAGAAAATGATCGCAAATATGAAATTAATCTGTACATTTTTAGGACAATCCACAAAAATTTGTCTTACTGATATTTGAACGCATTTATCTCATTTATACATTTTACTCCCTGACAACCTTTAACGATCTGGTGAATTTCGGTGAGGTATCATTTTAATCCTCATAACATGTTTTGTTTTTGCTTTTTGCAAATATTTACAAAAAGTGAAAATGACAAAGAGGCTGCATTTACGGCGGGTTTAGAATAGACAGTCATATTTTGTTACACTTTTTAAATACCTGAAATCGGAATTTGAACACGAGCGTCAGACATCCCATAACTGATCAAGCATGGATCACTTTTTATTAACGTCAAACTGCACAGCTCACTTGCTCAGTCAGGTGTCATATGGGGTGACCTTTGACACATGATTGGCTTAGTCTCTGGCATAATTTCTAAACGTCAGATTTCCGGAAATGATTTAACTTAGTTTAAAGCGTGCATAATCTTGGCCGGGTAATGTCACCTGTCGTGGGATTAAGTTCCCTCTCTTTATATGTTGGATGGAAACTAGCATAGGCGGCGGCCCCGGGGGGACCCGCCGCCCCCCCCCCACCTTAATTTCACGAGGGGGGTGGGCGGAGAAAGAATAAAGAAAAGGAAAAGAAAATTGAATTTTTCCCTTTGTTTTAATAATATAAACGTTAAAAATAATTAAAACAATGGGCGCATCGCGGGAATTTTAGGACATTTTGTCAATTTTGCCATTGTTGCGCAAATTTCAAGATTTTTATATAATTTTTAGCTGAAATTAGCCGAATTGACAGATCTTTTTGCGCAGGCTACGCGCGCATTACAAAAAATCTTAATTTTCCTCCAACCATTTTTGCTCAAAAAAAAGCCGTCCCCCCTTAACATTTTTACCTTCCGCCGCCACTGGAAACTAGTACATTCAATGATAACATTATCACATCTCTCCTTCATATTTGCATATAACTATATAATTAATTTGTTAGTATTCGTATTATAGACATTCAAATTTTATTACAGGGTTGAATTCCGTTCAGTTAACGTGGGTTGGGAGAGCCATGGTCTTCATGTTTTTGCTGCTAAATATTTCTATATATATTTATAAGATCAGAACGCTTACAAGTCGGTTTATGTTACAAAATTATTACTGGGAAAATAGCTTAAGGAACAAATGTTTATATGAAAATATTTGCCGTAACCTAATTCACGAGACCCTGGTAAGTTGAATTATTGAAACGCCGCATTTCTTTGCTGTGGTGAAAAGTTAAAGATAAATAATTTGTAAGTACGATATGGATTCACAAGTTTCAGATAAATACGGGAATATGCCGTTTTCAAAGAGTAATTTAGAATAAGTTTATCACAAATTTATATATAAATTTATATTAATATATTTATTTGATTGATCAGACAAATTTGAGGTTGTGTTATTTGTACATGTAGTTGCCGAGTTAATAAATTTTTGAAGCCTTTTGTGTTTAATTCGTCAAGGTTATTGCAATCCACAGTTTAATAAGGAATTATTTTAAATGTAATTGCATAAAGTGTTTGAAAACAACTAGCAGCAACAAGAAAAAAACGTCCTGATTTGAAATCCACTTAATGAAATAAAAATTAGTTTGTATATGCAAAGTTGGTTTAGCCATGCAGAGCTATAAGTTGAAATCCAAAATCTTGTGTCAGAGCTCAACATTTTATATAGTTCTCGCTAGCTCAGTTGGTTATTTTTCAGACTTTTAAACACGGGCTTTTTAGATTCTATTGATCGTTTCGCGTTCGAGTCCAGCTGGAGCTGAGTACATGAAACATGAAATGCAAAATATTTCAACGCAGCGAGCGGGGCAGCGGTGCCATTCAAAACACTAGCTACTCTCTTAAAGAAAAGATTGAAAACCAATCTTTTTGAGTGTGCACTCACGGCAGACTTTTTTGGATTTAAAATTCATTCTTTCAGACTAAAATTTCAATATCTCTCTTACTTCCAAGATTGAAAGTTCAGTCTGAAAGAATAAATTTTCAATCCAAAAAAAGTCTGCCGTGAGTGCACACTCAAAAAGATTGATTTTTTATTTTTTTCTAAAGAGAGTATGAGCTTCATTACTGACGTCAGAGGATGACACGTCGTGACAAAAAGGTATCGAAATTTCGATGCCTATTTATCGCAATACAAATTGCAGGCAAGAATGAAGGGCCGATATTAGGTACCTTTCGTACATCACATCAGCGTAATGTTTTCCTCTCCTTATTTCCTCACTTTACAGGCCTTACAGGCTAAATATATTTTTCAAATTTCATCAATCTGAGTTTTCATATTATTTACTAGCAAAATCGATCCAACTGACGACGTTTTATCTTCTAAAAACAAAATTGATGTAGGGGTTCAAATTTGTTTGCTTAAAAAGTCTCAGAATCGTTGAATTTTATAGAAAATGCAATAAAATGCTCCTTTTTCATCAACGACAAACAAAATCACATGCATTGTATTGAAAAACTTCGCGTTCCAAATAAAAAACCGCGTTCCAAATTTGTATTTGCTTTCATCGTTTTCAAAGTCAACCTTCTCAGCAGATCACGTAAAAAAAAATTGAGACCATTTTTTTTCTCGTTTGACGAGACTTGGATTTTAGAATTCGCATAATGATGTTGTTAACAGGGTCGCTGCGATTAGACTGAAGTGCGCTGAGGCCGCGTGGAATTACAAGGGGATCGACTATAAATCACCTGCAACTCCTTTTTTGTGATTACTCAATGTTGAAAAAAGATTGACGTGAACGGTATTTTCCCAGTCAAAAATAAACAAAAAGAATAACCCTTCAAGTGCCTCATATGCCGATACAAAAACTCCCTTGGCTCTGCATCGAATAAATAATATTTTGAAATTACACAATCCACGTCGACATTTACAATATTATTGTAAATGTCGACGTGGATTATTCAATTGATTATTATTTACGGGGTTTTTGTTTGAATGAAATACGTATTTTCACTCCTCAATTGTAATGATTTTCACTTAAAAAGAACTTCGAGGCAAGAGCATTCCCAAATGCAGGAGTTGAACCAATAGATCATTGATCGCCACTTATTTTGTGTAGTTTCAGTTAGGGCGAACTTCTATATATTTGTTTAGACTTGCGTTCTTATTTCAATGCACGTATTTAAGAAAAAAAATATTATTTAGGGTTTAAAATGTTCCCGAGATATTATTCTTCGCCAATCTCTTCAGACACAGTTTAATATGTGATTTTACTGTAGCAAGACATAATTATCGATGTAAACACACAATAATAAAAGCCGTGTGAAACACATTCATTCACCAGAGAGGGCAAAGGTAGTGATGTAAACAGAGTGGATGCGAAGATGTCACTTGCATTTTATCAGAATCGTTGTCCTTTGCTACAAGCGTCTATAGATAGCGACCTGCTAACCTTAGTTTAGAATTCCAAATTTTTTCCAGCAAAGGAAATTTATCTCCTAGTATCAAATATTATCACCTGCAATGACTGATAGATTTTTTTTATCAGACCAAACACCTAAATCAAAACATTGGACAAACAGCATATAAAATAACCGCTCCCCTCAAAATCGAATCCTAACAGGAACTCATACAGGCATTGCCATAATAAAAACACCAAAGTTCTCAGTACTATAAATTCTCCGTCTGGTAAGACTGTATCAAAATTTCATTTTTTCCCCTGTTTTATATCATATTTTGTCTCGTATCTTTAATCGCACATGAAACAAAAGGAAATAGGTAGTATTACTATTACAATTTTCATATTAAACGTCCGTGTTTTAAAGAATATAAAATGCACAATTGTGAGTTTGCTTCCATAATGGTGACGATGCCTACTTAAACGATGATGCAGCTGATGTCTTATACTTTTGTCCTTAATAATACTGATATAATTTTACCTTGTATGCATACATCCTTGCATAAATGTTTGAATAATGCGTTTTTGAAAAAAATTGTGGTGCGGGTGAGTATAGATTATCTCAGAGTTGTTTTTCCCTTGTTCGCGCGATTAGTTGATTTCGAATGTTACGCTCACGCTGTTGACGGGTGCGTTAAGAGTGGCGTACACACTCCGATTTGAAATGGAAAAAACAACCTTTAAAAACAACAAACAATATTTACTCTGCACATAATTGACCAGCACTTTTTTTTTCTTAATTGTAAAAAGATGTTTTTCATACATTCCATTGTGACTCGCGTGTCTTTAATTAAAAAAATCCATGTTTAAATGGATCACTACTAAAAAATTAGCTTTCCCCTACTTTAATTTTACACATTTGTGAATAGAGGCAATGCGTATGCATAGTTCACAATGCAAATGTTGACCACAGACCAATTATTTTTCAAGATATCGCAATCACTTGATTCAAACACATTTTTACAGAGTTCTACTGGTAGGACAAATATATTTTTTCTGCATAAGAAACCTAACATACTACCCCACTCTATACAATAGTTTAACTGTTCTCAAATTCTCTGTGTAGTGTGCAGTGCCTTGTTGAAAATATGACTCGTGTGACACAACTGCGTGACTCGCGTGACGTAGTAGCTTGGTGCAAATTCTACTGCAGCGTATTTTCAAAACGAAATGAAAAAACATGTAAACCATCCTAGATTATCCAAATTTCAACCTTTATTGACCAATTTTAAATAAAAAATATTATAAAGTAAGTAATGTAAAGGAAATTCTGAATGTGAGCTTTTTTGTTTTCCTCTTAATTTAGTAAAAAAACATGTTTTTGGCAATAATTCATGTTTAACCCTCGTCTTCCTAAGGGGGGACCCCTCTAACGGATGATCGCCGATTGCACAAAAACGCACAACAAAACGACCCTGAGCATTTAGGTAATTGTTTGTACATCCTTTTCGGTCATTTTGCCACCTCGAAAACAATTTAAATCGTCATTTTTAAAAATATCTGCATGCTATGGACTTGAAACTTACAGTACATGTTAGAATTGTTGATTCATTCATTTATTAGTAAAAACACCCGACGAAAATTATTGGACGTTTAGAACTTTAATAGCGATATTTTGAAATATTTTTGCCAAAAGTCGATTTTTTTTTGTTTACGTCATAATTACGTAACGCCTTGACCGATTTGTATGATCTTGGTATCAATGGAAAGAAGAGACCTACCCTATACTATAGTACCAAACAATGTAACTTTGGGGTCCCAATTTTAAAACCACAGGGGGTGGTAACTACCCCCCCCCCCCCCCCCCCCCCAGGAAGACGTGCTACAAAAAAAGGCTTAGGAAGACGAGGGTTGACATCTAATACATCTAATAACATCTAATAGTGTGATGGTTCAAATTAAAGAGCACAATAGTTATTATATCATTCATTTGATATCAAGTTTGTTACTATAGCACCTGTTAGTTGAAAGTTCTAAGCATGTTTCATGTTTTGGAAAATGAGACAGTTACATGGAATGGCTGCTTTGCAGCATGAAGTTATAAATCCGCTCAAATAGTATATTTCCCATTTCCTTTGTACAAAAGAATCATCTATAGTCAGGAGTCATGCCTGGTATTTTGGTTCAAACCATGTCTTAATGAAAAGCAAAGTATCTATTAATTTTTAGCCTAATTTAATTATGTACAATAGACTTTTTATTGCACACCTTTAATATATTTTTGACTCTCCGAATACGTTTTTAAGTATACATAAGTTAACGTCCGTTAACGTGTGCTACATTTTATAAGTTTGTGCTCTTAGCTAACCAACGGCTACTAGAGTCGCCAGTCAATCACATCTACATGTTTCTTGTTTAGCTGAAACGTTCATGATCCAAGAAGTTAATTGCCCATTAGATGGATGGATTTGTAAATCAATTATTGGAAAATTATAAAAGGAAGTACAATACCAGCACACATCAATTATTGATCTAAACAATAGAAGTATTGATCTAAATCAATATTCAATAAACTAGTCAATGGACTTGTCAATTAGATGGTGGATTTGAAATAGCAGTCAATAATTGACTATTGTTTGATAAGTTACTCCAAAACCAGACACAGGATTAGGAATTTTCAAAATTATCTGGTTTTGTAAGGGCTTATCCCTGGATTCAGAATATTATGTAAATCTAGGCAACAAGAATTACTTACTTGGAGCAACCAACGTTGCGAGTGAAACCATTTCCCTTAAACTTGGTTGTGATGTAGACCTTGTTTCTAGATGGCATTGACGTCATCAGATGTTGGAGATGACGTCATCATCATCATCACAACCCAGCTGAAGGGCGATGGTTTCGCTCGCAATGTCTGTTGCTCCCAGTAAGTAATTCTGGTTGCCTAGATTTACATAATATTCTGAACTCGAATCAACCCTAATGAATGAGAGTATACATAACCATGTATCCCTGGATTCGCTTGTAAAATCGTGCAACATTATTTCACACAACATTTTCAACTTAAAAAGCGGCTGCATTGATGATCTGCAGATTAAATTAACGCGCATATGACGCAACAAAGTACACTTATTTTCCTGACATTTGTGCGTAGCGGTAAGTAGTGTTCTATGATATATTGTTGTTAGTATTGTTAACCTCAAGTAAATGAAGAGATAGTCTTAAACGATATTTTCTCCCTAGTGATAGTAGGAATAATTCACAATGTATTTGATTTCTCATGAAAAATAGTTGAACTTTAAATATTTACAGGATTCCAAGTATTCTATATAAAGCTCATGAATGCGGAATGTTTGTTAAATAATCAAATTATAAAAAAATCCCTCTCATTTCCAATTCATTACTATCATTTAAGGGTACGAGCTATTTTGACGTCTCGAATGGCTGAACGTCAAGTTTACTGCAAGTTTTGGCCTACTTACACTTGTCCGATCATTACAATTGTTATGTAATAGAGTCTCTAGTTTTTACATGAACCTTTACTACTGATTCGACGTCCACGATCAAGTTCAAAATGAGATCAGGAGACTACTTCGAAAAAGTTGACCCCTTTTTGCCGAAATCTCATAATTTCAAGCATTTCAAATGACACGATTTCTTTGAAATTTTGGTAGGTAGAACTCCAAAGATTCACAATAGAATTATGCATGTCATTCAAAATTTACAATGCCATTAAACGCTCATGACGATAATAATTATATGGGGTATTGCATGTATTGTTGCACACCTAGTTTTCGTCGACGAAAATGACATGAAATGTCAAGTTATCTTTTATCAAAGTTATTTTTAATGACTATAAACATTTCTCATCGTACTCCAGTAAGCATACATTTGATTTTTGTAGGGTTCTAGAGACGCTAAGTTTAGAAAACAATCAATTTTCCTAACAAAGTCTGATTTCTACGTCAGAAAATACAACATGGAGATATGACACATTTTAGATTTCAATCAGTCAGTTTCATGTGTCATGCATATCAAATCATGCACAACGTCATGCATATCATGACGAAAATAATATTGTATTATATATGTCGAATTAAATAAGTAGTAAGTTTATGTCGAATTTATACTCACGTCCAGAATTGTAGAAATCCCAGTGTTTGCATTATTTCCGATATTAGGCGTTGGCTACCTTGTGTCTTGTGTCGAACTATAAACACATATGTGCTGAACACAACGCCCAACTAATATGACTGACAGCAATCAAAAGCGGCCATCGGCCGTTTTCTATTGTAAACGCGGCTGTAACAAAACCAAATTTCCCGCCATATTACACCCAAAACCAAATATGTGAAGGCTCACTCCCGAAAGGGGGGACTTTGAAGATTATATCAATTTTGATATTTTTCATTTCATCTGTTGCAGCATTTTTTCAAGCTTTAAAATGACACCTAACTTGTCGAAATTGATCAAGGCGATCACATTTTACAACAGAAAATCTGCTGGATATCCTTATTATTTTCTTTTTGCTGGCCGAACCAGAGTGAGGACAGCTTTAGTGGCTAAAACTCAATATGACCTTTGACATCATATCTATATTTCCTTATTTTATTTATTTTAGCAGCAAAAACACTCATTATAAAAAAATATGTCAATATGATCAATGCAGGAGCAACAATTTATTGAAACTGCCTACCTATTTATACAGAATTATATTCTTAAAAAATGATGCAAAAGCCAGTAAAATTAAATAACATTCTTCTTCGTTTCCCCTGGTAACAGTACCAAACTTTTAAAAGGTGATTTTGAATAGCACACTCCAATAAACAGCTATAAATAGTTCAATGTATGTTATCAGTCAGTGGCGTTGCCTTTGGGAAAAAATTGATTGAAAGTCCTTGATTGGAATAAACTTATAAATCACTTGTTTGTACAATGTTCTGCAAAATTGTTCAGTGGGGGGGGGGGATATTGTTATTTATAATACATGTAGGCCTGATTTATAGTTAGTGTAAAGGTTTACCTATTAAACTATAAACTACATTTTGTTTTTGGTTATTTTTAAATTTGTTCATGCAGAGAGGTTGTCATGATATATGTGACCCGTCATATCAAAAGGTACCTTAAGGTCGGCAAAATCAAAATTGATTTTTGGTCTCATCTGAAAGCTGAGATTTTGAGCTTTAAAATGACACCTTGATTTTGGTTA
>JXSR01S035912.1:9678-20047 GCA_000969725.1 Ophiothrix spiculata
AAAATTTGACCTTTCATATGACCTTTGACCCCCAGGGAAAGGTCGGACGATGGGGTCACCATTGACACTTTTGATTGCTGGTCCATGACGAACAATTTGACACCTTAATCTTTGAAATTGGACAAATTTGAAAAAATAGGCAACATTTTATGCATCATTATGCAAATTAGGTACTTAATTAGCATATTTTGCGCTCAAATTGCAGCTGGCACAAGCGCAGCTCTATCCTCACCTACCCACCATAAATTTCATGAATGTAGGGTGCACAGTTTGTAAAATATGCCATTTAAACCATTTAATGCATAAATTATGCACTTAAGTACTTAATTAGCATATTTTGCGCCGAAATTGTTGCTGGATCCAGTTCGGCTCTGGGTCTACCCAGGAACCAAATATCATTAACGTAGGGCATGCGGTTTACGAGATATGCTCCGGACGGCGGACAGAAAATCGGAGCTATGTCTCTTCCTAAAAATTTTCAGACGAGACAAAAACTGTTTCTACTGTATCCTAATGTTCGGCTGTTTTGAGCTTTCCCCATACTATTATTATTAAATCTGGTGTATTTTGGGAAAATATGTACTTTTTGAAATGCTTTTATCCAAAAAAACAAATAAATATGTATACTTTATTTGTAAGAAAATCAATGGAGATTTTGCATCTGTGAGAAAACCACTTAACCTTCGGGCAAGATTACGATGTGCTGGGTAGTAATTCAGCGGACACCGGACGGTGTTCTTGCGGAGCGTGAGGGTATTAAAGCTTAAGCTAGACAGAAAATCTTCCCATTATTCAGTATCGAAGTGATTAAGTAACTTACCAAGTAAGTGGATCATGCACTTCCACTGACAACAGTTAAGGTCAAAACACAGTTCTTTTGAGCTTGTGTGGTTTAGTTGACTAGCGCATGACTCCTAATCATGAGGTTGCGAGTTCGGGCCCTGCTTCGTTCAACGGGTAATGTCCTTGGGCAAGCATTTAATCTCGATTGCTTCGTCGACCCAAGCGCATTGGGGAGCTGTTAGGGGAATATAACAATCTAAATTCCGATAGGTTGGCATCTTAAGATTGCGATCTAGTTCAGATGAAATGATTGTGACAATTTCCTAACGACAGCGTAATAATATCAAGCGCTATAATGATACTAAGGTGAATAGCATGCATATAAATGCTGGATATTATCAAACATCAAGTCTTTGTTATTACATTAATTCCAATGCATCATCTACTCAATAACGGATGCTTGGTGTTGAAAATCACCAAACATTTGACATCAAAGAAAATTTAGTGGTGTATTGATTTTTCATCACCAAGTCTCCATTATTAATAGGAAAACTATTTATCAGATTATAAGATAACAAAGACTTGTTGCACCAAACGTTTGATAGCTCAAAAGAACTATGTTTTGACCCTATGTGTAATACTTTTGTGTGATGATCGATTCAATCATAGTTCCAAACCAGAAAGTGTGATCAAGTTGTCTGGTTGATAATCGGATTACACATAACACTTCGATACTGAATAATGTGTGATTTTTTTTAAAGTAAACTTGTAAATTAATAAGGTCATAATTATGTACCCAAGTCAGTAACTTTGTTTAAGCTAAGTATTTGGTATTGTTGGAAAGAGGACTATCTCGCGCACAAATCAAGGAACACAGTTTTTGAAACCAATCATCCGTGTCCAGCAAGAGAGGGAGTAAATGTTGGTTTCTTTTTTCTCGGACACACTGGATTTCATTGATATTATGGTTTGTTCCTATATCCTTCAGCTGAATATGATTCCTTAAAAATACTTCACGCATACATTATTATTGCAAGTGGTAGTTCATTGTTCATTTATTTTTATATAACCCACCCATAGATTCTAGTCATTTGATTGGTAAGATTGCAACACGTGACCATTTGTCATTTTTACTATCACTATCATCCGTTTGATAGTCTTTACTATCACTTTCATCCGTTTGATAGTATATCGTCTCTTATCGTATACTGGATTGAAACTACATTGTACAGTTAGGAACCTGTTGTAATGGGAGAGTACAATAGTTTAAATGTGCTATAAAATGACTAGAATCTATAGATGAGTTATATAAAACAAATATTAACTGATTATATTTGTATGATGGTAAAAATATACCATCCCTCATTGAAAGATTGATTGTCCATTTATTTTTACCATCACACTCATAAGCAGTTATTTGTATACCATATCATATACACTCCCGGTCAAAACTGTTTGCGCACAAAACCTCCAACCAGCCTTATCTCGAGAACCATTCATCATTTGCGTAATTTCTTTCGGATTTATATTTTACATATATAGATCTGAAAAACTAAACAGGAATTGCATTCACCGCATTTGAAAATATGGCGTGCTAAACATACTGTATACTTTCTTCTGTACATTCAAAAATGGAGTTTAAATGCTAACTGGACATTTGTTGGAAAAGTTATAACCTTAAAATGTTCTTTACGGTACACGGTGATAACGAGCAATTGAATAATAAACTACAGTGGTACATATCAAAAAGTGTGTGTGGTGTATTTGTTTATTGTCCAGAAAACAAGCCATTTTTATGGTTATGGAAGATCGAATATCACAGAAAACATGGATGACTTGTATTTGATACATTAGGCACCTATAAAAAACATGAATTTTTTCAGAGTCTTGGTGGTTTGATGATAATTACGGTTTTTGCCCGTATTCAAGTGTGCGCAAACACTTTTAACCAGGAGTGTAGAACATTAATATTGCATAAAGTAAAACAGCAAATAATAGTAAAAGACGAACAACAAGAGGTGTTACGGGGGCAGGGCTTGAAGGCCAAAGAGACTGGTAAATGCCCTAACCTAATACAGTAAAATAACAACAGAGAAAATAGCAAAACTGACACTTACTGGACAAGACAGGAACAAGCTCAGAAAAAATAGGGAAGTACTATGCTCAGCAAAGAAATACATTAATTTTAGTTTATGCTTAATCTTTGTTCGGAATTATTTGACTGGATTTCAACGTTTAATTAATTTTTCAAGAGTGTTGTAATAATGAATGCCACTGGTACGAACGGATTGATCAGAAAATATTCATTTTTTTTGGTGAAGCTATAATTACTTCTATGTCTTGTCAAATAGTTGTGGGCTTCAGAGCAAGTTTTACAGAAATTCGTAAATGAAAGATCATCTAGTATTTGTACATAAATGTTGTTAATTTAATGCTAATTTAAGAGTATACATATCACTTATAACCAGTCAGTTGTTCCAACTGCCCATTTAAGAAAGGTTGCCTGATACGGCATTACCTTTCCTAAACTGGCAAGCATAAGTACCCACAGTGCACTGCACCATTAAAATTACTTAATTTAGTATTTCCAGATATCCTTTTATCATGTTCAGGTAAGAGCTTATTTTATATCAACAAATCTCCACTCTAAGAAAGTTTTGAAAAAAAATACAGTTATAAACTATATGTTTTCCTTGTTTAAATTTGAATTTAGAAAACTGTTTTAAATTTGTTATTTTTTCGTCCTGGTCAATAATATTTTCTGCTGGTGAAAACATCCAAATATGACCATGCAGTGCATGCGTACCAAAAATCAGCATCAACCAAAGAGTCGTTAGATTCAGATTTTAAACAAGATGGCTCACGAACCAATAATCTTGCCTTGCTTTAACGACCGCCTGCTTAAATACATTTCATTAAGCATCACGGCCAATATATTCAAAAAATGAAAAAGAAAACATTTCAATCTTGAATTTGAAAAACATTTCAAGATTGTGCGCCTTAAAAGAACCCTTTATTACTATTATGTACTTAAAATATGAGGAATAAGGCCAAAAAATAAACAAGTCTGTTTCCTGTAGCAGGTCTGAAAATTGCAATGCGCCAAATTCTTGAAAAAGCAATGCGCATCGTGTTTTTGCCAGCTGATTGCTCAATGCGTCACTTTTTCCCAATTTTGTACGTTGAATATTGGCAAAGTCTAGTTCAGAAGTAGAAGGGGATGTGAATTGAAGTTTGTTTGTTTTTATGGAGTAGTCCAATGATACTAGTAAGCTTTTTTTTCCAGAATATTTCTTTCCCCATATCTATTCTTCTATTTTCTATGGGAGAGAAAAAAAGTTATGCGTAATAAAGGTATGTGCACAGGTCACAGGAAACACCCTGTCTCATTTTCTGGATAGTAGTAGTAAAATGAATGTAGGTTGTCAAATAATCATCCAATCGAATTTCTTATCATCTCAAACAAAGCGTACAAGCCATCAGTATCATCCCAAAGGACCAGAAAAGTTTCGCTTATTTCATAAGAATGGCCAGTTCTTTCAACTTTGATAAGCTTCAGACCATCAACAACTACACAAATGCCAAGAATGGAGTCCTGATCACAAGCCATAGCTGCGAGGCATGCCCGGACGCACCGATCAGTCGTTCCCATAATCAGAGTCTCTATAGATGTATTCGTCCCTTCTTCAAGCCAAGAAGATATCACGCATATAAATTTTACAATAACTAATGGCTGAGCAGATTGTTGTGTACGTGTAGCCTTCAGACAAGCCAAAGCAGGCTTGTGGGGCTGCAAGAAGCTGAAATAATTCTGCGTTGACAACAAGTAATCATCAGGATGATCAATCAAATCCCATACATCTAAATCAACGGTCTCAGCTCGATTGCCTACATAGGTTACAAAATCTTTCAAGTCCAACTCATCCTCATCGCTCATAGGAGATTGAGAGCGTGATCGGTTCTTTGGAAGTAGGACCCTATGTGATGGTCTGCCTCTAGCTCCCTCTATACGGGGTCCGCCCATCAATTGGGATTTTGTAAATGGCCTATGCTGGAATGGTGCCATATGTGTTACCTGATCATCATGATAGCCATATACAAGGCAATGAGGAACACCCTTGTAGATTGTAGCATTCTGGCTAGATTCAGCCGGTGCAATTTGCAGAAAAATTTCCTCCCCGACAGAGGTGTGGTTTCTTAATTTTGCAGTTTGTGGGAAGAGCTTCTTGAAACATGTTTTAAGCTCTTCTGCTGGGGTTGCAGTCAATCCATCAGCCACCACTTTTACCCACTCTTCAAATGCTGATTCGTTAGTCTGGGGAGGAGATAAGAGAGAAATTCAAAGATGAAGCAGGAAATTAACAGGAACCAATTTTATTTCTTTGTTTTTGTAATTACAATAACATTGTAGACACCATGGAAGTGCTTTTATAGGAAGCGGGACTAATGACAGTTTTACCACATATTAGTGCGGATGAAATGTAAAAATATAAAGATCTGCTCCTATTTTATTAGTAAAAGGTAAGATGTACATGGAATGAAAGTAAAAGGTCCAAGCTTTTAGTTAAATACATGTATGCCTTGCATTTTTCAAACTTTGGCTCAACCTTGAAATTCAAGGTCCAAGGTATTAGGAACTAAAATGGTTAAAATATTCCTAGTTGGTTGAAATACATGTCAAATTTTTCCTATCTTGATAAGGAGCAAAAAAGTTAATAATTACATACACTTTGTATGTTTCGTATTTAAGATAGGGGTCAAAATAATAACAAGTTTTTGACCTTTAGTATTAGGGTCAAATTTTCAAATTTCATTACACCAAACCAGGGGTGTAATCAATCTTTCAAAATTGGTGGTGCACACTTTTGGTTACCGACAGTTTTCAGAAATTGACAAGCAAAAAAAATAAATACACTTTCTTGCCTAATTTCTTGTTACTTGTTGTAACTATTAATAGTGGCGGGCTATAAAATGGTGGTGTTTCAGAGAGCTTAGGGTCCCTGCTTATATGAAGCACCTTATCATACTGAGCATTTTGAAACCTTTCTTAAAAAAATTGGTTAAAAAGAGATGTGGAGTCTGAGAATTTTAATTTGTATCATATATTTAATTTTATAACCAATTCCCTTGATTTTGTTGTCGAGGTCAAGGAATCCATTTTTTGAAGTTTCGTAGAAAGTCGATTTTTAGTTTTCTAATGGCCGTTTTCGGTAAAATTTTGATCATGAGGGCGCTTTTGCAGCCACGCCCACACGCTTCTGATTTTCATCATTTTTTGATCGTAAAATAATATGAGCTATTATGGAAGAACATATTCTGAACATTTGAGCATTTAACTCTTTGTCATTTGCCTGTAGCATCAAATTAACTGTTTCAAATTATTCTCCATTGAAAAGTATAGGCTGTAAAGTTTGTTGACCCCTGTACATTTCAATGTTATATATTTGCGTTAAATTCAAAGGAATGCCATGGCTAAACCGTTTGGTTACAACGTTCAAATTTTTTGCACAGGTACTTACAATAATTATCTTTAAATTAATGGTCATATAATCATCCATTGAGAACATGTATGCACGTTACATGCAAGCACCCTCGCGATCAAATTTTGACCAAAAGTGGCCACTTTACGAAAACGAAAAATCAAATTTTCAGAAAACTTCAAAAAATGGATTCCTTGACCTCAAAAACATAAGTTTGGACAACATAGTCAAGAGAATTTGTTATTAAATCAAATATTTGATACAAAATAAAATTGTCAGACCCCCCTGATCAAAATCAGTTTTTTTGGCCGAATCCATCTCATTTTTCGAACGATTTTTTAATGAAAGGTGTCAAAATGCTCAGTTCGATAAGGCGCTTCAAATAAACTGGGACCCTAAGGATTTTGAAACATGACCCTCTTTTACCCCCTGTATAGCCCACCACTATAACTAAGCAACAAACAATGTATTTCTTCTTCTATTACTCTAACAATTTATCAACATGGTCTTTTTGTACAACACAATTTGCAGTTATTGGTTAACCCTACAATTTTCCGATAGTGACGTTCGACAACCCACAAACGCAGTGTTTGGCAACCAGCAAACAAAATATTTATTAACAATATCTCTGTGGTTGGCAGGCATGTAGATGGCTGATACTGTAAAGCATGAAAATTTCGCTAGCATTTTAATTTCGCTAGTATCACAATTCGCTAAATTAAAATGCCGCTAAAATGATTGTTAACATAGCATTGAATAGCAAGATGATTCAATTTAGTGAAATTAAAATGCACCCAAAAAGTGAGGGTTTCCAAATTCCCTCAATTTTAATGCCGTGAAATTAAAGTGCTTTACAGTATGTTTATAAATTTTCAAATATAATTATTTCTTAAACAGCTTTAAATCTGTGAAGATTCCAACTACTCACCCAGGCATCAGGGTTATTTCCTTCAGCTACCTTTTCACTTATCGCCCCAACTGAAACTGGAAATGGAGCGTCAGGATTCTTCTTGTTGTAGTCTTTGAATGCATGGAAAAGATACTCCCTTTCAGCTCCCGCCGCACCAGGTGTCATTTCATTCAGCTGTGCAAGGCAAATTCATAAAATAGTAAATCTTACACTTTACCATAGATTTAGAGCTGAGATTCCAGACTACAGGGGCGTCGGAACTGTGTGGGCCATCTGGGATTTTTCAGCCAGAAAAAGAAAGAAAAAATTAATTGATTTTGATGTGATTTATTATTATTCTGGCATAAATAACCACAACATAGCAATGTCTATTGTTTTTAGTATATGTCGTCTTCTGGGTCTTAATTTAATAATTTCCTTATCTTTGATAACTCTCGAGGCACAGGCCGCACCACTTTTATTTTCCTTCCGACGCCCCTGCCGGACTTCAAATTCTGGCCTGCAAAAATCCACCCTGAATATGAATTTTTCGGTGCAAACTTATTTGCTTGACCACAAAATGAATCCCTGACATCAACAGAAAAATCTGAGAGAATTATGGCAACCCATACAGGTGATACCAGCTGGAGTGCCACTAGGTTGATATCAAGTACCGGTACAGAGAAAAACTAGAAGCCCATTGTATGGATATTGGGACTGTTGTGGCGCACTGTGATCCTCCACCACATGCTCCTCTGCTTACACTTAACAAGTTACAGTTATTAGTACGGAACTTATTAAAATTTTAAAATCTTGTTTCATAATTTGAAAGTCAAATGTCCAAGAAAAAATAGAGAAAAAAAAAAGGCCTACCGAACAAGCTAAAATCTGATACAAAATAAAACATATCTTGAAGAGTGTGATTGCAAGGCCACCCTTTTTAGGTGCTCAGGTTAAAAAACGTGACCTTTTATGGCACAAACTTGTGACATGCTACCATGTATTATTCTAAAATTGTTTGAAACAGCCATCTATATCTGTAATGGTGGAGACATAAGATTATTTTTAGCATTTACCCCTCCATGAAGGTACACATTCTTTGAGACAGACTTCAGCAATAATTACATGTATATTCGCAAGCTTTTTAGAAGAGATTGTCACAATTAAAACACAGTCAATCCTTAATACCCAAGATGGATTGACTTTAATAGACCACTTTCGTATGTCCCATAATGCATCTTGAAAGAACCGCAAATACGGGATCTTGTGACGTAAATTGTGCAGTCGAGTTGTACGCAATGTGCTGAACTTCTAATATGGTAGACTGAGCAGCCTACGTCACAAGGTCCCGTATTTGCGGTACTTTCAAGATGCATTATAGGACATACGAAAGTGGTCTATTACAATGTAGATGACGTAAATTAAGCCTACTTACCAATGAAATCAAGGCTGTCTTGGAAGCTGCCATTGCTTTTGTAAAATCCTGCCACTCTTGCGGTATTATGGTTGGGCGCATACCTGGGGCATCAAGATCTATATACTCAAAATTCTGGGGATTGCGATTTGTGGGAGAATTTGTCCAGTTGACTCTTGTAAATTCATTATTATAAAGAACTGGTTTTATTCGACCATAACCTGCTGGTTGAAAGGTAACGCCGACTATCTCGCCTTCCTTCCAAATATGGAGATCAACATCGTTGACATGCTTGCTGACAGCTAAACAAGGAACTTTCCCCTGCGGCCTGCAAATTAAACAAATTTGGTTAGTTGGGATTCGAATATGGAACACCAGTGGTCGATTTCACTAAACTGAGGTAATGCATCGTAGAGCTCTGTGATGTGCTCAATGCGCATTTAGACTTATTTCACAAAGACTTAAAAACCCATTGCAAGTTTGAGATACATAGCAAGATATATTTACACTAATATGGCACAAATTTAGAATGATTTTTGTTTGCAATTTTGAAAAATTTAAAAATTTGTGCCGTTTTGGTGCAAATTTAAGAAAATTTTGAAAAACAGACCCACCAAAAATACCACATTTTGCAAAGAAAAAGGACCCATTGCATGGCATACCAGACGTCACAGCCTGATTTTGCTACCCAAGTTTGTGGCACATCCCCGTAATCACTTCTTCATGACTAAGTACCCCTCCTGGGGGCACCGTTTGTGTGAAGCAAAGTGCGTCTTTTTCTGCGCCGTCTGAGCCCAGGCATGCCTTTTTTGTGCAAAAAATGCATGTATGGGGTGGGGCGTGCACCAGGTGCGCCCCCTCTAAATCGTGTGGTCTAGTGGAACAGTGCAGGACTCAAAATCTGTAGGTCACGAGTTCGAGCCTCGCTATGGTCAACGGATTATGTCCTTGGGCAAGACATTTAATGTCAAATTGCTTTGTGGACCTGATTGCATCGGGAAGCTGTTGCGGGTAATATTCCAATATAAAAATCAAATAGGATCGAGCACCTAATCAGATAGTACCCAAAGTTGATGCAATCTGATTGTGAAGATTTCCGAGTGGCAGCGGTAATAATGTGAAGCGCAAGCTTGGTGAATTGACGAAATTGGAATTGACGGAGTTGGTTAAAGCACTATATAAAGCGTCATATTACTAGTATTATTAAATCCACCACTACTTGTGTGCTGTAACATTGCAATGCGTTTCCAAATTTGACCACCTCAACTTTGTTTATAATGAGAGGAGCCTGGCCGAGGGGTTAGAGTACGGGTCTAGTAATACATAGGTTGTGGGTTCGAGCCCCGGCCAGGCGGGGTTACGTCTCCTTGTTTCCTTGGGCAAGAAACTTTACTCTTAACAGTCACGTTAAGCCGTGGGTCCCCTGTGCGAATGCTCCTTCTTGGGGCGCAGCATACAGTGTATACCTGGTGAGCCTACCAATTTGACCATTTTCCATTAGTATAATTCTGACTAAAAATTATTAGGCAATCGGGACGAGACCCAAGGAAGGGTGAAACTGGCCATGGGCGTATAACATCAACATTTTGGTATGAACTTGGAGAAAACACTCCAGTGCATGTCTCCATGGAGTCTGCAGTAACTTGCAAATGTAGAAGTGTATTTTCTAAGCTAATTTGCATAAAATTTGCATAAAATTTTCTTCCCAGACAATCTTGTTATTTCCTTACTTTGTAAGAAGCCGATAAATTCTATAAACTTGGAACTTTTTGCATATTGTTAATCAACCTTATATCCATATAA
>JXSR01S035914.1:24113-34904 GCA_000969725.1 Ophiothrix spiculata
TGAAATGTTCCCTGATTGGTTCCCCAAAGGAGATATACTGCAACATAAACAGGAATCAAATCTCCCGTGGGAAAGAGATAGAATTCAGCATTAAACCATATTTTTGAAAAGGCAGTGTCAGTTTGAGTCACGCCTGTCACGGACACTTTGTGTCCCCATTGTGAAGACAGTAATTGAGTTAGAATAAATTTTTCACTTCTTGCATTCAATATCGAATGTTTACTATAACATATAGGAATATAATCGTGGTATCGCCTTTAGATAAAATTTACCAGCTATTCTGAGAAAAAAAGGTTCATGCAAAGGTCACGCCTGTCATGCTGGAATTCGCCTATAGTATAATAGTTGCAAAGGGGAGCTAATAGAGTTGGGGGTTTCTTGTACTGGCTGTTTAAATATAGCAACTATATACTATAACAATTATCAAACAATGTCTAAAAAGTCAACTAACTACAAGGTAAAATGTGATACTATGATTGGGATATAGACATGGAAATGCTTTTTAGTGATGTGAAGGCATTTTCAGAGATTTGTATATTTTATAAGTATAATTTACAGAAGGGAGCTATTGGAGTTGGGGTTTTCTTGTACTAGCGTAATCAATTAATAAAAGGTGTGCGCCAATTTTTGATCTCTTGCGACATAAGGTCTTAGCGGGATATATTCTGTGTTAATGTAAGGTATTCCGGGAAATCCCGTTATCCTGTTTACCATGCAGGTGAAGACTACGGTTTCTATACTATGATTTAATATCAACGGTAAAACAGATTTGAAACATCTTGTAATCTCTGGAATAGACTATTAAACATTAAACGTATTTCTTTTATAATAAATGTCCACTATCATTATTATCATGAGTTAAGACCACCTATGAACCTGTTCCTTTCAATCACGAATTAGCTTATATATAGAGTATCAATGTCTTTTTATTGGCAAATGTATCAGTCGCCTATTATCAATCCGGAATGTTTAGCTCCGGACATTTTCCAATTAAGAGGTAATGAAAATGTACTTTTTAAAATAATAAATATATATAAGAGCAGTTTTCTATTCATAGTAAAACATTGGCGACATACCCGTCTTCCTGCCTTGCTTATATTCCTTCTGTTTTAATTATGTAGACTAAAATTAGAAATTAAAACATTCTTTTTTGTTAAGGTTTCGTTTCGTTTTGTTTCAATTTACTATAACAATTGGCCTAATCCTTTCAAACTTCTGCAATGTATGTTAGTACTTTCCTTTCTGGGTTACTTTATTTTATAATTCTTTTATCTACATATGCTTTGTCACATTCCACCACCATAACATATACAGTGACACAATGATAAGAAAGTCGCAAATTAAGTTGGGAGACCAATTTCTTGGTCTTAAAGTAAATTGCACCGGTATATTCGCTCCTAACTGTTATAGAACTTTCTTGCAACAGTAAATAATATCCCAACAGGTGGGTTTTTTTGCTTAACAAATGATATCTTAGTTTACAATTATCATTATCCTGCTAACTCAGTGTCCGATTTCTTCTAATCACTTTCCTTGATATTTAGGATATCTGGTGGGGAAATACAGTATAAACGAAAACGAAATTTTACATAAAATATATACCACTTGAAAATCTGAAAATACGTAACATTTAAATATGAGTTAGTTAAAATAAAATGATTTGAATTTTGTTTGAGCAGGTCTTTATATAGTGACATAATTACTACAACTTGGTTTTAAATGACTTTGCTTGTTTAATTTAGGTTGACTTTTAAAATTGTCCTTCCTCTCTCATTAGTGCTAGACGAAGACACTAGCTTTATCGTAACAAAGAATAAATTTCCCCGATTTAATCAACAAGACGCCATTTCAAACAATTTGATGTACTGCAATGTGGCAGTTCTGAATGGTAATACACCTGTTGCATTTTATCTTTTACAGGCTTTTCAGACTTGTTGTCCGAATACGCTTTTTACTTCAATTCTTAAATGATCGATTAAAGATGAAATGACACAATTGTATAATAATAGATCATTTTAGCAAAGTATTTATTAAAACCATTTCAAACCCGTTCTTAAATAACGTATTTTGTTGTCTTCAAAGTCCATATCCCTTGAATAAACGTTTTGAAGCAATTGAGTGACATTTTTCGACAATGAATAATCATTGAAACTATTATTTATTCTCTTGTTATTTCAAAACTTGTCTTCACCTCATCAAAGGATGATTTCCATCCATACCTCTAACGTTGAATTACTTTCCAATTAAGATTTGCGAGCAGTTTCCTTCTTCAAACAGATTCAAATGAAGTCCTTAGTCGTTGCACATATGTGGTCAATTGCAGCTTGCACTTTTGCAGCATTATTTCATACTCGACTACACCTGCTTTGATGAAAAACGGATGCCCTAAAACCTGGACTCCGATAAGGATTATTATGTCGAATCTTTGCTTTGTACATGTATGTCAATCGAATATTCACTCATTCGCCAGCACCTGTTGTGGCACTGGTAGTACAAAACGTTTTAAAATTTAACCTGCTTATCTGTTAAAAATCGGTATTTCTTTGAATAAGTTTTCAGAATTATAGCAATGTAACTATGTTGAAGTAATTGTAATGTTAACTGCATTTTATACTCGAGTTTTTTAAATCAGGCCTGCTGTTACATGGGAATAAAAACAGGTTTTACCTTTTTACGTATACAGCATATTGCTTTCTTTAGAGACTGTGTTATGGGGATTAAAAAAAATCTTGCGATTATATGTAAAATATTGAAAATATGTGTCATTTGTGTCATTACGTTACTTTCTAAGGCCTTGTATCCATTGGCTGTACCCATATTTCATGTGCACTGCTCTCGTTCTATTGTCAGTAATTGTGCGGCGCAACACAGTGCTCAACAAGTATGAACATGTTGATTGTTGGTGCTGCCAGGAAATTTATTGTCTGTGTTGCGCCGCGCAATTACTAACAATAGAAACGAGAGCACAGCCAATGGATACAAGGCCTAAAGTTGCATACAGGGCATGACCTTAATCGTCGACGTGATTGTCAGCACGATGGGCGAATTGTTACTTGTCTGCTCCATCGAATGTCACGTCAAATTGCCTGTCAGCAAATTATTTCGATAACATCCTTCATGAAGCAGAATGTCAAGTCCAGTCACAATATTTCCGGGATGAAATCCCGGATGAAATGAGACAAAGTCTTGAGAGGGCATGAGAAAATTAAATCTCATATTGGAGGCTAGCGGCTTTAACCCTCGTTTATTGGGGTGGGGTGGGGGGGGGGGGGGGGGGGGGGGGTGATGGTAACAGCCCCTAACAGATGATCGCCAAATGCACCAACGCAAAGTGATCCTAAACATTTAGTTAATTGTATTTACACATCTTTTGCGGTTATTTTGATGAAAAAGAAAATAAGGGGACCACTTAGGGCGGGGTTATGGTAGACTGTCAAAGTAGCGGGGCAAGTTGCCACCTCGAAACATTTTAAATCGTCTTTTTGAAAAATATCTTTGTCTTTTGAAACTTACAGGACGTGTTAGAATTGTTAATTTCTTCATTTATTAGTAAAAACCTGATGAAAATCGGACATTCAGAACTTTAATAAAGATTTTTTGAAAAAAAAAAAGGAAATTGTTGCCCAAAGTCTATTTTGACGATCTGGAAATAATCTGTGACGTCATAATTACGTAAAACCTCGACTGATTTTCATGATCTTGGTATCAATGGAAAGAGGAGACCATACACTATTCTATTATGCTATAGTACTAAACAATATAAATATGGGGCTCCCAATTTCAAAATCACCGGGGTGGCAACCACCCCATCTCAGAAAGACGTGTTAAAAAAAAGGGTCAGGAAGACGATGGTTAATTATGTACTTGTTATACGAATTATACCATAGCACTACGTAGCTAAATAGAGTTGTCTAGCATGGCCAGAAGATGTCAGCTATTATTGGTGATCTGATTTGTGACATGCAACCACTCCCTTTTTCGTAGTTGTTGGCAGAGTTATTGCTTCGTTATTTAGCCGAAGTATAAAGAAAGGACAATAAATTAAATGCACTTGAGAAACCGAAAAGATATAAAATGTTAATCATTTCAGATTGTCCTCAAACTATAATACAAAGAATGGTCATTTCAAGATATGCTATCAATACTCTGTCGTCATTACACGATATACGAGTCGAGGCAAATTCACTGGATCATCATAATCATCAGAACAAACAATATAATGAATCAAACAAACAAAATCATTATCATTTAAAACGTTAAAAGCAATAACAAAAACTAATAATAATAAAAAACCAGTTTGGTGTTTGATATAATGATTTTATTAACAGTCCAATCAAAACAAATAATTGAAACACGTCCTTTAATGCTTCGGTTCTTTTTCAGTAGTGAAATACAGGAATTTTCACACATATTTCGGTATATCGTCGCCTTGTTTCCTTGGGCAAGAAACTTTACTCTACTTGCTCCGTGGTTCGGAAGTCACGTTAAGCCGTTGGTCCCCTGTACGATAAGACTAGGGGTATGCACGTCATGACATGCAAGTACACTGTAAATTGATTGATTGATTGATTGATTGATTGATATAGGAGTAGAGCTTTAAGTTATATAAGTTATATTTTAGTCTTGACTTATATTATTGTCTAATCTTCATGTATGCCAAAAATAGTGATTGTGTGTCATATGTAAGTCGGTTAAACTTTGCAGTGAACATGAAGTACCCCGTTATGATATTCTCGAAGGACAGTACCCTTAATTAGGTATTTACTCAAGGACAGATAATTTTGATACCAATGCCTGTTGCAAGATTTTATTTCCAGGAGTAGAGATACACGATGTGATTTTAGGCTTTGAATCTGAATCTCGTATGTATCATGAGTTGGATGTATATACATGGACGAACATTTCAGGAATTTACATGTAAATCCCAAGATCTCGTGCTGTTTGATAATTGTCTCTGAGAAGTTAGTTAAAGTGAATAATTAAGATAAAGCCTAATTGAGATTAAGCCTAATTGGTTATCAATTACTGTTTGACTTACCTTCATTATTTAATGTCATCGTACTGAAAACGATTCAGCACTATCACGAGTTTATAATCTAGATGATTGCGAGAATTAAGCACAAGGTCATTGTAAAGGACATCTTCATTATTGTTCCCAAGAACAAAAAGTGTTTTTTCATGGAAATTTTAATACAAGAAGGCTTTCCGATTCTTTACCCTCTGAAGGACAGGTGATTAAAGTATTAGTACTCTTTACAAAATTGCCGTTGAGAATGTTAAGTCATTAAAGTGATTAATTAAAATAACTGGTAATCAATTACTGATTGAGCCGCCATTATTAAGTAATGCCAACGTGGTGATCATAAGCAGTAACATCATTGCAATTCTTCGAATCATTAATTGTGATGTCCTTTACAATGACCTTGTGATAAATTTTCCTGCCAATACATCCGTCTAAAATAATAATAATAATATTTTGAATAAACCAAGAATAACTTTTAAGGGGTGTTTCAGAACTGTACAAAGGCATCACACGAGCTAGTGACGCTATAATACATAGAAAAATTTAAAATATAACCAATCTGTCACATTGTGACACAAAGATATAAGTCTGTCACAAACAAGATTTGCCCATTCTATTATTTGTTAAAACCTCTCACTGTACACCATTATAATAAACGGGATTTTCACATCCTATTATTGATGAGTATAGTGAGTTTTGGAAAACTTGTTTCTGGGGACTAAGTCAGTTTTGAAAAACTGTTTTTTTTTTTTTTTTTTTTTTTTTTTTTTTTAGAATTGGCAAATTTGGTATGTTAGTACTCACGATATGAGCTTCGTTTAATTGCGACCAAAAGTGGACTAAGTGAGTTTTGAAAAAAAAAAGTTTTATTTGTACTCTGTTACAGAAAAAAGTAAGAATAACTTTACCTAAACACTTTGGCACGTATACATTAAAACGTCAGGCAAACCGTACTTGCGATCGTCCTGTGATAACTTATTTCAGTCTAGGGATTGAGTTTCTCGTTTGTTCTCGAGGTTGATATATGATATCTTTGATTTCGAACTGAGCAGTCACACTGTAAACTCCGAATATACTAGAAAATGTTTAGTATTTGAGTCATCACATTCAAGACATCGTTCGGTACATAATAAGACAACAGTGATAGGTTGCCTCCTTGCCTTTAGGCCAATGAGTTTTGCTATAATATAGGAAACAATCATTCTCAAAGTCCACTTCATCACCTTATAGTTAATAACATGTCATTCAAATAAAATTGATGGCATCCATATTAAACGGATGCTCTTATGATATTAATTTCCTTTTTTTATTTAGAGTACATTTCACATGTTACCTATGTCGAAACATAGAAGAACTCTTCCTGAATATAATAATGTGACATCTAAATGACATCTAAAATAGTGTTGCGCAATTGAAATTGTCAACTAGTATTTAACTCATTTTACATGGAGTAGTTTGACTCTAATTTGCATCACGTCTACATGGTCAACATCCTTGCTACTTTATCTAGCACATGTCTTGTTAACATCTTTTTCGTTATAATTGATTTCCAACTACAAAACAGACAGGTATCGTCTTTAGAAGCTTTGGAAGAGCCCATTGTTTTAGACCATCTAAGTACCAGACAATTTCTGTGTTCTATCTATGTCATATCAAAATGTCCATTATCATTATCATCATGAAATAAAGGTGGATCACGAAACACACATTTTATTCGCCAATTATCAACCCAGACTCTTCGGGTTTAGCCAATTTATCAATTTTAAAAGAGGTATATGAAATGGCAGTTTTTAAGATATTAGATAATATACACATTAGTGCATTTTTGTAGTCATAGTGAAACAATAATGACATTATCGTCACCTTGTCTTGTTTACATTCCAGTTTATGTTACATTTAACCATTCATTGTTTTCTTTGAGGGGAGGCGGCTAACAATCATGTCAATCTTCTTCACATGTTTTTAATAACTTTGTTCGTGTAATAATGTAAATAGACTTTTTGAAGCTGTTCTCTTCTCTTATTACTTCTTGGAGAATATTTTAAATGTCACAGTCTTGACTGAATTTGTCAAAACAAAGAATAGATTTCCTCGATGAAATCATAATGGCTTCATTTCAAACAATTAGATGTACTGCAATGTGACAGTTTTGATAACAGATCTGGTGCATATTTCTTTTACATTTTGACTTGTTGTCCAAACATAACATTAGTCTGATCGGTTCCAAAAAGAAGAAATGCAGGTTTATTAGTTTTCTTTTTCCTATAGCTATCATATTAAAATCTTTAAACATTAACCCAGATGGTAGGTCTTAGATTACAGATCTTCCACTCAAACACGAATGATAAATTGTTGTTATTCAAGAAGCATTCGTTACTTAGCCACTGCCACCGATATCGACATTTTGTATATTTTAATGTTTGTTTTGCATGTAAGGTAAGGTGTGTCTCAATTTTAATTATTATCTTTCATCCATGCCATTTACCATATTGTAAAGTTTTGTGGGCCTACAATATAGTCTTATCCAACTGATCCTGTGTCTGACGGTTCGTGATATTTGATTTATTGGTCTTGTTTTGTTTCATTTTATTCTTGTAAAGCGCTGTGATACCTGTGTTTTCATGTAAGAGCGCTATATAAATGCCTGCATTGTATTGTATTGTATTGTATTCGTGTCCGGTCTCTATGTGGACTCGATTTTGAATTTAGAACATTTGAATCACATTTCTAAGTGAAAAATGTGTTAGTTGTAACCCTGAAATGCCATTTCTGTATTGACATTTTTGAATATATACAATTTTTAATACTGTTTTAATATCCCTGCAACTCTTTTTTGGAGGGAAAACATAGTTTTGGCAGACAGTTTTTACCTCCATTTGGACGCCATTTTGAATTTTAAACATATGAACAACGTGTTTTAAGGACAAATGATTCAGTTGTAATCCTAACAGCCAGTTCCGATTGAAACTTTTAGTACTTAATGTTTTAATGCCGTTTTAATGTTGCTCTAAGTTATTTAGTCTTAAAAAATCGGTTTGGCAGCCATTTTGTGTCTCCATATGGTGGCCATTTTGAATTTGAAACATGTAAATGACTTTTTTATGACAAATGATCCTAATATAACCACCAAGTCATTTTCAATTGTTTATATTGGCCATTTCATATTTTTAATGCCGTTTTAATGTAAATGGTTTACATTTTAGCTTATTTTGGCGGCTATTTTGAATTTTAAGATGGCCGACAATATTAGGACACTGGCATTTAACTTCAAAATATCTTGATTGAGTTCCTTGACCCTGAAGACATAGGTGTAGACTCCAGAATCAGCTTCCAGAGATCTTCACAAATCAAGATATAGCCGAAAGTAATGAATTTGGCGGCCATTTTGAAAAAAAAGCCCCTTACAGAAAGAGTTAGGCAAATTCAAATTGTCCATCCAAGTTTTTCTGAATGGCCTGGATATGTAGAACAATAAAATCATGGGTGGGCGAATAAAACAGAAATGGCCACGAACTCCCCCCCTAGAGCCAGGAGTATACTCTATTAAGGAAATATTTTAAACCCGACTACACCTGTTTTGATGAAAACAGGATGGCCTAAAACCTGATCTTTAATAATAAAGATTATTATCAAATTTCATTCTCCTTATTAATATAAACCTTTTTAATATTAGCAAATAATTAAAAAGATTATCTTTCCACTCAGGTTGGCTTATAGTTTGTGGTCACCGTCGTTCAAAAACAACACCTGTGTTATCTTAAATTGTCTTTCATTGGGATGCTGAAGGAAAGCATTCGTAGTAGAGATAGAAAAGCGCAGTAAGTTTGAACTCTAATGAGAGAAAAAAGTACGTATCTGTATCAATTTGAAGACAAATAAAGCAATTGATCCGTAACACGTGACAAAGCATGCCTTGAGGATAAGAAACATGTCACAAAGAAATGAGGATTGAATGAAAATGGAAGGGAATTTAATCTTGCATATTTCCGGCTTTATACAATCAACCATAATTTACAAAGTAATACAAATGAATATGGAGTTTGTGCTTTGAGCAACAGTGATATTTTGATGTTTTAGTAGTGACAGCGTAGGTCACAATAACTTGTTTGTCCAGATAAAAGAATTGCTCGATGCTGAAAAAGTAATTAAACATAATTATATATAAATTGTCGATTCGATTTGCAAGCAGAGAATCATATCCATGACTTATTTTTCTGCCATACAGATCTCTGAACAAACAGTTCATCTTTTTTTTCCTGACTTGACCAAAGATAAACTACTCCATTTGCTTCATTTCAATCGACACATCTTATGAATATGTCTTCTGTAAGATAACGATGAGAATGAAAACCCTTATAATGGCTCAGACAAGATGACCACATCATCACAACGTTAATGTCAATTCTTGTAAAAAGTTCATACTCAAGATATCAATAGCAACGTCTTGGACTGAACTTTTGATCACTATTAACATGTGAATATGGAAAATATTTAGTAAAAATATCCCAAAAAAGGTTGTTTCCTATTTTTCTTTTAGAATATTTAAACAGTCTAGTCTAGATATTTCCCGCTACTTTTATAACTATATATTTTTCATGTTTTTTTTTTAAAGCAATAGCAAAAACGTACCAATAGTGGTTTGATTAATTTGCGGAATACTGGGAAAAATACACTCTAAGCTTAGTTTAGTCTAAATAATAATAAGAACAGTGTTTCTAGTTGTCAAATATATATATTTGTAGACCTTTGATTTGTATTGGTACTCTTTGAACATACATCTAACCTTCTTGATTAGTAGTGTTTTTTGACTTTTTAAATTATGTAAAAATACTTGAGTTACAAAATCTAAAGAGGAAAGGAAACATGTCAAAAAAGAAATGAGGTTTGAATAGAAATGGAAGGGGAATTAAACTTTTCAAATATACTAACAACATTACTTTACAAAGTAAAATGGAGTTTTTATAATATGTGCTTTGAACAACAATGATATTTTTATGTTTTAGTAATGACAGCGTGGGTCACAAGAATATTGTTGTCCCGATACAAGAATTGCTCGATGCTGAAAAAGTCACTTAACATGTACATCGTTGGTTCGGTTTGCAAACAGATATTCATAATCATGACTTATTTTTTCTGCCATACAGATCTATGTACAAACAGTTCATCTTATTCCCCGACTTGACCAAAGATAAACTACTGTCCCTGACAGAAAAAGCGTACTTCTTCCTGAAGACTGGTGATTTTATGTAATATTATCTTTGAGTTAAAAGAATTTTTGGTGAATTTATATACACGTACAAGTTTTTATTATAAAAGTAAATAGTTTTAGGCAATGATGGCATTGTTAACTTTCAAACAAAATGTTCAAAACAATCTATTTCAGCTGCACGACACTTGTTTGACACTATCGGGTACCTCTGAGGTACTACAGAGGGGAATTCATGAAGAGGTGTTAATCCAATGGCTCGAAGAAGGATATCCATACAGCACTATGTTTAACGCAAAACGATTTGCTTTGTCGGGTCAAAATATATAGCCAAATAAAGAATAAATCGTCATCTTCCTTGATAATATATATAATGTACTTGCACTATTCATGAGTGTTCTCTTCGAACATAGAAAACATTGATTCAGTCAGTTTTCAATAAAATAAAGGTTATAAATACTTGTATACACTCTTAAAAAGAAAGGATCAAATTAATACGATAAAGTATCAAATATGAGCTTACCCTTTTCCGGATCAATTTTGATCCAAATTCTCCTCAAAT
>JXSR01S035914.1:35686-48037 GCA_000969725.1 Ophiothrix spiculata
TTTCTAAATTTGCGCAGGACACCCAACCTTTAATCTCGACGTGACTGTAGGCACATAACTCAACATTGTTACCTTTTGGTTTAATACCTTTTGTCACGTCAAAATGTCAGTCACCTAGTTATTTTGATAAAGACCTGTATTAAGCTGAAATGAACATTTAATTTGTAGACAAAAAGTCTACACCCAAAGCAATTGAAACTGATGATTTTATTCCCTTTTCTGCAAATCAACTTAGAAGATATGTAATTAAAAATAGATTGAAGTATTCGTAGATCATAATTTCAGGTTCTGCAATAACCTCTTCAGACGCTGAACCTGTAGGCTACATATGCCCTATCAGCTCTCCGAGATTTGTACGGGTTTCAATAAAAAAATAAAAAAAAAAGTTTCTTGTCTAAGGGAATTTTAAGCACGCGCAAGGTTTTGACACTGGAGTTAGAACTCGGGACCTCCGCACCTCTAGCGAGCGCCTTACTATTTGCGCTAACTGATAAAAGACTTATATAATTTATGCAATCAGATAATATGCCAAAAAGCTGTGCTATGATTTAATAAAGAATGTATAGAAAAGATTGTTTTGGCAAATTAACACTTATCACAAGATTCACTTTGATTATGAAATTTGGCCAGAGTTGTTCTTCCGGCAAAAAAAGAAAATTCAAGATTGCTAAAATATATTTGATAAGTAAAAGTCCTGTTGAATTCGAAATGATACAGTTTGTGGCAGGGTAATTGAAATTACATTTGAGGAAACATGTCTTACATGTATTGGCCCTCTTCTTACTGTAAAACGAAGTAAGGTATTAATATTCAAACTTTTATTTTAAGCGTCTTTTCAAAAACAAGACAGTGGCTACCATATTTTGAGGTCATCCTTTGCGACCTTTTCAACGAATGGATATTATCTCCCTGAGGGGACAATTTTGTTAATCATAAATACGACTAGGCCTATGTGTCAAATTGCATGGCATTCAGATGTTCAAATAGCAAGATTACCGGTACTGAAACAATTTCGTCATTAGAACCTGTGTTGTACCTGTTTTGCGGAAACCATATTTTGACCAGCATCCTTCCAAGGGCAATGTCCTTGCAACCCCGAAATAAGTCTGTATCTTTCTTGTCATTACAAGACATGAACCAAGCACATGGTTTGTCATAATCATATGCCATCCCAACAAAATACATTGTGACCTTGCTTTAGATTAGCGCTGATCGCCCAAATCCTCAACTTGTTGGCATAAGGAACTAAGTATTCCCATGGGTACAGGCACCGCTTAAAACAATTATGTATTTTATGACTTCAATGTACATGTATAGTCATTTCAACTAAGTAAATTCTTGATTGAATTAGTTTTCACAAAACCACAAACAAGTTGCTTTATTAATCACATCCAGTTTAGACGGGGACATATTATTATCAGTGAATATAACTCTTAACTATGCTGACAATATTGTCATTCTATGAACACATGTTTACTTTATTTTATATCAATGTGCTAGTGTAGTGACTTTTTCCCTTTTTACTTTTTTTTCCTCAAATTAATTATGCCTTAGCGTAATATTGATACTCAATTCATATACAGACTACATTTGCCGAACCACTACCTTGACAATTACATAAATCGGTCGTATTAGCTTATTTTGCGAAATCCTGGGTCAATATGGACCCTGTTTATTTAATTGTTAGAATTTTATAATCATTTGTTTATTTTTATTCGTACTGACAAATTGCCTTTTATGTTGGTACTTGAAATTGTTCCTTTGTCATTAGCGCTCAGCGGAAACAGAAATGACAATATAGCAAAGACTTATATTCGCTTAATCATGTTAAGACGCCATTTCAAACACATCGATGTGTTTCAAAGTGGCAGTTTGCTATAATAATAGACTTGATTCATCTCTAAGTACTATTCTTCAGACTTGTTGACCTATATATTTCATCTTCCTTGCTTTGTATACTCTTAAACTATCAAAATAAGCTGAGATGTCACAATTATAAATAATAGTTTATTTTAGCTTATTCATCTCACCATATCAAACCTGTTAGTCTTTAAAGTTTATTTCCCTTGAAAAGACATTTTGAAACAATTGCACTGACATTTCTAGATAATAATAGATTATTTGAACTAGCCTTTTCTCTTATTGTCATTTTCGAACCTGTCTTCATTATATCAAAGGATGATTTCCGTCCATAACTTGATCCACTTTCATTTGTAAGAGTTAAGAATATAGTTAGAAACTTCGATGACCAAGTCCGATTGTTCTCTGATCTCCCCTACATATTACAGTTTAACTCAGAAAAAAAGTTGAGGATGTACATGTACTTAAAAACTGATTGCAATTGAGTTTCTATATAGTGCTCTGATCTCCTTTACAGTTACTCAGAACAGAAAAGCGGGATTGACTTTTATAATGATTTAAAATGACCTAAACATGTTTTATTATTTCACTCATAAACTTTTAGCAATACTACTAGCACAAGAATCAGTCCTTAACGAGATGGATATGAATGTCTTGTCACTGCGATTTATTCCTACCTGATATGCACGAGGGGGTTTATATTAGCTTTGACTACTGGTTTCATTTACAAATGTAAACATCGATTTCTACTTTTTCATATCATTTACCTTTATTTTCTTTATTTGAACATATCTTTGATCACAAAATTCTTTTATATAAATTAGAACACTACGGATTCCGAGGAGTTGCACTCCAATGGTTTAAAAGCTAACTTACCAATAGAAAGCAATTTGTCGCTTTTAATAAATGTACATCGGATCTTCAAAATATTGAGTGCGGTGTTCCACAAGGGTCAATTTTGGGCCCTCTCCTATTTATTCTGTACGTCAATGATATAACTTATACTTCCAAAATACTTGATTTTATTCTTTTTGCTGATGACACTACTATTTTATTCTCTGATAAAAACATTGTTAATAAAACAAATATCGTCAATAATGAATTAAAAGAAGTCTCAAATTGGTTCAAAGCGAACAAATTGTCCATCAATGCTTCAAAAACAAATTTTATGATTCTAGGTACATCTTTTATGACAAGTAAAATACAAAACGACTTAAAGATTTCACTAAACAATACACAGCTTGATAGAGTTACCAGTACCAAATTTTTGGGAATTTTAGTAGACGAGAATTTGACGTGGAAAAATCATATTAATTGTACATCAAAAACTATTTCAAGAAATATTGGTGTCATCAACAAACTGAAGCATTTTATTCCTTATAGTATATTACGGACTTTATATTGTACTCTTATACTTCCATACCTAAATTATGGAGTTGTAATTTGGGGTAAAACATGTAAGAGTTATCTGGACAAAATAGTAAAACTTCAAAAATGGGCAATAAGATCAATTACCAACTCCCACTTTAGAAGTCATACTGCCCCATTATTCCTCAAATCTAATCTACTTAACATTAATGATATGTATACTCTGGAACTAGGAGTTTTTACATACAGATTTAGCATCAATGACTTACCGGTTTCATTTAAAGACTACTTTAAAAGAAGGTCTGATATCCATAAATACAAAACAAGACATACCAACGATTTGCAATTAACTAACAACAAGAAAGCATTTTCTGACCAATGCATTAGATCGAACGGTCCCGTTTTATGGAACTCTTTGCCCCAAAATATAAAAGAATCCAAATCGATTAAACATTTCAGAAATCAATTTAAACGCTACCTATTGCAAGCTTACGAGTAACTTTATTTTGAATTAGACCATCCCACGTCCTTTGAGCTCATCGTTGTATGTCTTTTTGGTATTTTTTATTTCCTTACTGTCTGATTTATGTTGTGTTATATAGGGGTCGGCTATTTAACGGGCCTTATTGGCCTTCCAGCCGTCTCCTCCATAAGATTGTATTTGTCTGTCATTTATATGTACTGTTTTATATGGAAATAATAAAGTTGAAGTTGAAGTTGAAGTTGAAGATCTTAAAGTTCAATTAAAATGTTGGTAAGTTATCTTGTGATCCTGGAAAAACAATGTAAACGCCAAACAAGTTACTCTTTATGTGAAAACGATTCTTACTGTAGCTCGAATTAAATAACATAATAGGGTAAAATTAAAATATACAACAGGTAAACCGAACATGGTTGTCATAAGGCATTACAAGTGATTGTGTGTGTTACTTGTCACAATTTTGCAAATGTAAAACGTTCTGTCATATTTGTCAATTATTGTTTTGTTGTTTAACGCGACACAAAAACAGTTAAGTGTTTTGGTCTTTTAAAGACTTTTTAGTCTAAGTATCAACAATATTGGTGTGTTGTGCATGCTATCTTAATCATTCCTATACTTCCCGACACGTTATCCCAAGAGTAGTTAAACAAAAACCGCTGCCACGTTTCAGTAACTAAGACACTAGTGTTAACCATTTTCAAAGACAATTTGCCACTGCCGTCAGGTTACAGGATACATGTTATACTATCACAACATTGCAACTTACAAGTCAAACAGAACTGAATTAACATGAAAAAAAGTGAAGACATTCAATTTATTCTTGTAGCAAAAGTCAATTATGTTCCAAGTATAATTCGTTAATGAGTAGAGTCAACTTAGCAACTTATCTCTTCTAAGTAACTTTGCTTTTGTCAGTTATGATTGATTTGTAAAGTGCTTTTGCTTATTTATCTATTTGGAAATGACAGAATTAATTGAGCAATTGCCCCCAAAATATTTTTTGATTTCAGAGTACCTACGGGTCATGATAAATAAGACAAGTGATGAGTGATAAAAAGGAAACAGATCTGTTACTTAAGGCATGTATCTGTTTGAAATTGATCTTGTATCTTGCTCCAAAAAGTATACTTTGTTCCTGGATATTTAGATGTTTATCATTACACTGCCAGTCTTTTCGTTTATAGTCTTTGCTGATATTTAATCTCGTTTACATTACATGCGTGCATTATTTACAGCCACATATACCGGTATTATGTTTATTAAACAATGCATCTGTTACATTAGAGGACGGTGGGGCAAGTTGGCCCCCTTTTCATTTAAACGCCCCTGAATCGGACATGATAAAGTTTACAATATTTTCCTGCTAACACAAGATAGATATATACCCGAACTACGTGTTGCGTAAATACTAAGACTCTGCGGCTTTTCGTATTGAAGTAATATAGAAAATAAAAAATGTTGTCGATAGGGCAACTTACCCCGCATGCGGGGCAAGTTGGCCCCATTTACAAAAAAGAGTTGTACTCATTTTATCGTGACACATTATCTTTTTTAAGTGAAGCACGCGAATGTTCTGCATACAAAAATGTCATTTTAGGATGAAACGACATAATAAATTAATACAATTTCGATCTTTTAGAAAGATACGTTGTGACCTACAGTGTTATCGACATGCAATATATGCCACATTTCCTACCAGTCTTTTTAAAGACTTCTTGCGTCTTGTTATACACATCTATTTACTTGTTTAGAATTAAGATTGTGTTAAAACGTCATAAATGTTTTTGTGCTGGAGTCTGAGTAAGTTATCATACAATCTTGGGCAAATTTGTCACAGGGCTAACTTCCCCGTGTGGTAGGGGGCGAACCCGCCCCATAGTCCCAGTTTTGACTTAACCTCGTGGTATACCAACAAAACAAAGAATAAAGAGGATTTGATCTCATGATATGTTGGACACGTACCATACCTCGTAATCCATAATAATAACTTGAACCAGCGAAGTAATATTTTGACACTAGTACAACATTATTTTTGCTCCAAAAGATTACTAAGGTAACTCAAAAACTCGTTTTATTGATAACTCACACAAAGAACTGAGTTCGGTCTTGTAAATTTTATGGTAAACTTGATGCTTTATGCATAACCAAAAATCACCAGTTTCATATTTCTCCCAAGGTCACGTGAGCAGAAACACAAGGTTAGCCAACCCGCCCCGAGGGTCAACTTTCCCCATCCTCCCCTATACTAAGAAATACTCGACTGTAACTTCAACTGTTAATCAATTTTAACTGCACGAAATTAACAGTTTCACATTACTAGGTACTATGAGGTACTACTAGAGGGAACTTGTGAAGATGTGTTAATTTACTGGCCCGACGAAAGATATCCATAGCTCTAAAATTTGTCTAGAAATATAGCCAAATAAGGGGTCGTGGGTTTTATGTCAAAGATATAGCTAAATAAGGGGTTGTGGTTATAATAGCTCTCTCTTGACCATGTAGAAGTTGTTAATAAACTGACAATATACTTTTAACGTGAAGAATTAGGCTTATAAATATATTGGTTTATTTTCTGAAATTAACTGTTGATGACCTCCAAAACAACATATTCAAAATGAAGGAAAAAGTAGTCTTGGCAAAATTGGTTAATAAGCATAGAACAAAGTGGCCGCCTAATGAAGAGGGAAGAAAATTCAAAATTTGTTTTTTTCTGCTACAATGGCAACACATGACCTGACACACTGCAAACAGTTTGAGACCAATTTGAAAATTAAGGTCTCCCATAGGGCGGAATCAGTGACAACTGATATGACATTTCAAGTTTTTTTTTATATAACTCCAGAATCATATTTCAGATATAAGTAAAAGTATACTTTTTCTTCTTCCTTCTGATAACAGGAACACGATGGTATGGTTTTGAACAAGATTTGGCAAATTTTGAAATTTTACACAAGAGGGTGGAGGCAAGCGTGGAGGTCCATTTGGACCCTGGATTTTGTTTTTCGTACCGCAAAAACGTAACATAACCCAATGAAGCTGTTTTATGTAATTGTCAAGATAGGGGTTACACATGTCTTGGTAAAAATGCATTCAAATCGGTCGCGTCGTTTTTGAGATAACACAATTAGCATAAACTGCACCTAAGTGGTAAACTTATTATCAATGCATTCATCGCAAACAGAAATATTTCAAAACGCATTCACACCTTTTACTCTATCAAGGTCAGATGATATTAATACTGATGCATTTTGCAAAATTTACATTAAGGCCCGGTCCAGACTCCACTATCGTACATATCGAAGAAAACTGTGTGTTGTATTCGATGACCTACATCATTTTGTCATCAGCATAGAATATTCTAAGCAAAATATTCTATACGATAGTGAAGTCTGTACCGGGCCTAAGAAGCTTTTGTACAAGGACATAACAAAGAGATTAATTAAGATAATTGGTAATCAATTAACACTAGACTCACTTCATTTTTGAAGATTCATCGTTGTGAACTCACCAGCACCTTCATATTAATTAAAGTAATTTGGCACTATGATCCAGATAATTGTAAGAATTTAAAAAGGTCATTGCAAGGACAGTTTGATTTTATTTTTAAAAATGGAATTTTTGCATACATGTTAGTACTTACTTGCTTGGCCAAAAGGAATAGCTTGAAATATGACCCTTAGTTTAGCTCTAACTTATGCAGACGACGGTGGCCGCGTAATAAATTGCCTGTTTACCTGGACTGTTTACTCAGATTTGATGCGTATTCATCCGTGGTATCACCCGTATATTTCAGTGCGTAAATAAAAAGAAAAGTAGTTCTTTAAAATATTCAGAATATCTTTTTAGTTTTCTGGTGTTGAAGTTCTAACCCCAACGGTTTTGAAATCTGCATATGTTTTTACACTAAGTAAGGGCATAAAGTGACATTTTTGAGCGTTAATTAAAATTCAAGTTTTTTGAATTGGTTTCAAAATCTCATGACGTCACGTTCTACCCCTTGATCTTATGCTGCTTTCATATACGTGTAGTTTTGTAGCTTCGTCGCTTTGCCAAAAATTATCGCTTCCGGATGTCTTAGCGGCAAAGCTATATACATGTTGCTGAGATACTCGATATCGTGCAAAATTTTGACTCACGGCAAAATTTTGTTTAGTTGAAATGAATTCAACTTTCAGAGCGACATTAAGCGGCAAAGCTGCAAAGCGACAAAACTGCAAAGCTACAAGAGTGTGAAACCAAGTGACAGAACTAAAAGGTGCAAAGCGACACGAAGTATAAAAGAACCAGTATAAATTGTTTGCAATTGTTGCAAAAACATTTAAAAAATAGTCTGGACAAACGTAAGAAAACAACATTAAATGTTAATCCGACACTCACGTGACATCCTTTTTTAAAACCATTTCATGCTACCATGCATTTTTTAGATTTTAAACAACTCTTTTTTGTCTAAAAGTATTGTGTTTGAGATGATTTTGATACCATTGACCTTTGCAAAGATGTCAAAGAAGCTTATGAGTAAGCATAATTTTTAATGTTATGATCACCTAGCCAATCACAACGCAAGATTATAAAGTTCGCTAAGTGCAGTGGATCTTAACAATGCACTGCGCTTGTTGCGTTCCGGTTTGCATGGCGGGCGTTTAGTGCGTATATGCATGTTTCATTGTTTTTGTCGGGTGATTATTTATTTAGTTTAGAGAAGTTTGGGATTTTGATGGTCATATTAAAGGCCTTATATTTTTCCACAAAAGATACAATATTATTTTTCTGTCGTGTATGAATTAGATTAATAAAGTTGCATCCCATTATGCTCGGAACATGAGATAAAATTAATGCACTTGTGGTAAATTTTGATTGCTGTTCAATGCACCCGGCCTCTCGGGCCTTGTGAATTGGACGCATCAAAATTTATTTTGATTTTGTTTGGAGCTTAGCTCTCAGGTAACATTTTGGTTTCGGTGATTCCGTCATCAACATTTAATCACATCGTCTTTGTTCTTCATAGGTAAATATTTATATAATTATCAACAACAAAATGTAGATAGTTATTCGACAAGCCATTGCTTCATGAAACTTGAAATAGTGGTCGTTTTTATTTGTGCATTAATGCACGCACCTCTTTTTGCCCTCAAACGGGTCAGCATCTTACATTCTCAGTCAATGTACGTCTTTCATTTGAGTGATCCCATTAACTTCTTTTATGTTACTTTACTTTTCTTACTTGACAGTCCTGACATCACTTGACATAACTTGTCCTTACTGTGTATTTTCTGTGTGCTAAAACATTAAACATAGAGAATCATAGTGCGAATTTGTTGCATAGTTGTAATCTAGATTTATGCACTTTGGCTTTGAGCTGCTTTGAAAATGACAAAGATATGAATGCATAAACATCCAATTTTGAATGGCCATCGGCAAACTCTGAATATACTCCATTGATTAATGACATTCTTCGATACCAGCCATATTATAGTAACAACAAGAAATATTAAAAATCAATGCTAGTTTGACTTTAGTCCATTCAAGAGATTTAGTTTTACTCTTCAGAGGAAACATATGAACAGAACCATTTCCAAGACCAATTACATAACTTGATAATAAGTTCCATGTAATATAATGTAAATTGATGACATCCACATTGAACGGATTTACCTCTAATATATAATCTCTTTTTGACAACGTTGACAGCATTTTGATACCGAGTACATTTTACATGTTACCTAACAAGTTGTCAAAACATAGAAATGCTCTTCCTGAGGATATACTGATGACATCTCAAAATACTTAGATAATGTTTGCCCATACAGTATGATGATTGGTCAAACTATCGGAAGGGAAGATAGTCACTAAAACTGACGGGTTTGTCAGATGGCAAATATAGTAGTTCAATTTTTAAACAAATGGATACACCATTAGGCTGCGATCACATAGAAGTATGTGGTATACGATATTCGTTATACTCTTCCGGGGAAGGTACTCATATTTTAAATTGATAGGTAATTAATAACTCACTAAGAATATGAGTGTTAATTAGTAACTCACTAAAAATATGAGTGTCTCCACATTTGCGTATAGCGAAAATCGTATACCGTATACTTCTATGTGATCGCATCCTTAGAATAAATAAACCTCGTGCACCCCGAAGCTCGAAGCTTACGTTGTGTAACTAAACCCTCTTATTTTTGATTCATACTTTTTGCGTTATGTACGCGTTGAAATTGTCAATCTAATTGGACAGTTGGTAACTTCAATTCCTTGTACGCGCGCGGCAAGTTGTATGGCTCTTAACATGACGCTCGTGAAATTGTACAAAAATATTGCACCTTGTGCTGAATTCGAAGTTGTCCAACTCATTCGGCTACGCCTCGTGAGTGCGGACAACTCCAACTTCAGGACGCGGTGTATTAAAATTTCACTCGTGTCAAGTAATACGCAGTTATCAATCTATAATACGCCAGTACAAGAAAACCCAAACTCCAATTGCTCCCTTCTGTAAAAATATAAATGCATACAAATCTCTAAAAATGCTTTCACATCAATAAAAAGTATTTCAATGTCTATATCCACATCATAGTGTCACATTTGACCTTGAAGTTGACCTTTTAGACATTGTTAGATAATTGTTATAGTATAATAGTTGCAAAGGGGAGCTCAAAGAGTTGGGGATTTCTTGTACTAGCTGTTTAAATATAGCAACTATATACTATAACAATTATCTAACAATGTCTAAAAAAGTCAACTACGAGGTAAAATGTGACACTATGATTGAGATATAGACATGGAAATGCTTTTTAGTGATGTGAAGGCATTTTCAGAGATTTGTATATTTTGTAAGTATAATTTACAGAAAGGAGCTATTGGAGTTGGGGGTTTCTTCTACTAGCGTAATCAATTAATAAAAGGTGTGCGCCAATTTTTGATCTCTTGCGACATAAGGTCTTAGCGGGATATATTCTGTGTTAATGTAAGGTATTCCGGGAAATCCCGTTATCCTGTTTACTATGCAGGTGAAAGACAACGGTTTCTGTTTCTATACTATGATTAACAAGTGCAAAACAGATTGGAATCATCTTGTGGTCTCTGGTGGAATAGACCATTAAATATTATACATATTTTATGTTTTATTTTATGCTAAATGTCCACTGACTATCATAATTATCATGATTTAAGACCACCTATGAACCTGTTCCTTTTATCACGAAACAGCTTATATATAGATATCAATGTCTTTTCGGTGGCAAATGTATCAGTCGCGAATTATCAATCCAGACACTTTGGGAATGTTGGAATCATCTTGTACTCTCTGGAATAGATCATTTTATGTTTTATTTGATGATAAATGTCAACTATCATTATTATCATGAATTAAGACCACCTATGAACCTGTTCCTTTCAATCACGAAACAGCTTATATATAGAGTATCAATGTCTTTTTATTGGCAAATGTATCAGTCGCCAATTATCAATTCAGACTCTTTGGGGAATGTTGGGCTCCGGACATTTCTCATTTAAGAGGTAATGTAAATGTACTTTTAAAAATAATAAATATAATATATAATCTCTTTTTGACAACGTTGACAGCATTTTGATACCGAGTACATTTTACATGTTACCTAACAAGTTGTCAAAACATAGAAATGCTCTTCCTGAGGATATACTGATGACATCTCAAAATACTTAGATAATGTTTGCCCATACAGTATGATGATTGGTCAAACTATCGGAAGGGAAGATAGTCACTAAAACTGACGGGTTTGTCAGATGGCAAATATAGTAGTTCAATTTTTAAACAAATGGATACACCATTAGGCTGCGATCACATAGAAGTATGTGGTATACGATATTCGTTATACTCTTCCGGGGAAGGTACTCATATTTTAAATTGATAGGTAATTAATAACTCACTAAGAATATGAGTGTTAATTAGTAACTCACTAAAAATATGAGTGTCTCCACATTTGCGTATAGCGAAAATCGTATACCGTATACTTCTATGTGATCGCATCCTTAGAATAAATAAACCTCGTGCACCCCGAAGCTCGAAGCTTACGTTGTGTAACTAAACCCTCTTATTTTTGATTCATACTTTTTGCGTTATGTACGCGTTGAAATTGTCAATCTAATTGGACAGTTGGTAACTTCAATTCCTTGTACGCGCGCGGCAAGTTGTATGGCTCTTAACATGACGCTCGTGAAATTGTACAAAAATATTGCACCTTGTGCTGAATTCGAAGTTGTCCAACTCATTCGGCTACGCCTCGTGAGTGCGGACAACTCCAACTTCAGGACGCGGTGTATTAAAATTTCACTCGTGTCAAGTAATACGCAGTTATCAATCTATAATACGCCAGTACAAGAAAACCCAAACTCCAATTGCTCCCTTCTGTAAAAATATAAATGCATACAAATCTCTAAAAATGCTTTCACATCAATAAAAAGTATTTCAATGTCTATATCCACATCATAGTGTCACATTTGACCTTGAAGTTGACCTTTTAGACATTGTTAGATAATTGTTATAGTATAATAGTTGCAAAGGGGAGCTCAAAGAGTTGGGGATTTCTTGTACTAGCTGTTTAAATATAGCAACTATATACTATAACAATTATCTAACAATGTCTAAAAAAGTCAACTACGAGGTA
>JXSR01S035914.1:94214-109214 GCA_000969725.1 Ophiothrix spiculata
AACAATATTTCAGAAAAAAAAAAACAAGAAAAGTATTCGTGTCGTTTCAAAACGGCGTCCAAATAACCGATATTCGTAAGGCGACATCTCGATTTTGGCTAATTTAAAACCCACTTCCCGAGGGAATTTTCGGTTCAGATTATGAGTACATTGACATTGTTGAAATAAAAGTTGGAAAATGTTACTCCGGGTGGTTTTATGGGCAAATATATTTTGTTGCACCCCTCAAAAAACACAAATTTATGCTAATTAGGTCGAACAAGACGCGGTTAACTCAATTTTTTGTTTTGCCATAAGAAGCGCAACTACTATTTAGGCAATTACATAAATTAACAGCCCGAAATGTTGCGGCGTTAAAATGCTATAACCGAAAAACCAAATGTTGGGTACCATGGTACCCCCCCCCCCTTATGCAGTTAGATGTTAAATTTGAAAATTAACAAATAACAAACAAACAAAATATCAAATAAAAAGGTTATACTAGTGTGATTTCAAGGGCAGACTATTGTTTACACACTCCTCCACATATTTTAAGTATGTTAACACTTAAGTGATTAAGGTCTTATACATTCAACTGAGGGTCAAATGCATCAAAAAGGCACGAGTGAAGGACAGGAATCAGGGTAGAAAATAGCATGTCATGAAGTGTGAGACTTCGACGTTGAAGGATGAAAAAAGCGGGTCCATAGGTGCCAGTTATGCAAAAAAGAAACCACTATTTTTGGTGTTATAAAGAATAGTTGCCGCAGTTGTAATTGATTATACTCACAAACGTCAATACAAAATGCATTTCTAGCACATAATGTAGGTAGATAAGCAAGGGAAAGGAGATTTATTTTTTTGACCAAACCATCTTTCGAAAAAATCTTGAAAATATGCACTCCATAAAAGTAATATTTTAAAAATCATTCGACATCCAGAATGTACCTATTTATTCCTTACACTTGCAACCTCAATAAATTTTTGAAACGGAACACCCTATGAACTTGGTTTTAAACGGATGGATAGGTATGGTCCTCCCCTATTCAACGATACGAATATCACAAAAATAGGCCTAGGCGTTACGTAATTATGACGTCATAAAGGTCTTTCAGGTTGAAAAATCGTAATTTTGGCAAAAATGACCACCATTTTGCTATAAAAGTTTAAATAACAGAATTCCATCAGGTCTATTGCAAATAAAGTGGGAAATGATAATTCTAAAATGCCCTGCAAGTTTCAGCCTCATAGCATGCATTTTTCAAAATGGCGACTTAAAATGTTCCAAGTTTGCAACAACCCTCCCAGGGCCCTGGCCTATCCTAACCCCACCGTAGGTGGTACCCCCTAATTTTTTCATCAAAATGACCGCAAAGGATGTAAAAGAGATTACCCAAATGCATGGTGTCGGTTGCTTTTGCGTTGTTATGCTGCGGGGAAAAATTCCTTAGGGCGGTGCAACCACCACCCCTTGGTTATTGTTTTTTCTAAATTATAGAGTAACTGACAAATTGTACATATTTATGCATGAAAATATGTTTTTTTTCTTCAAAAAATGATATGACTTGACGCTCCATGTGGTGAATCATGGCTACTGTAATTTTTAAGAGACTTTCAAGTGACCGTCGTACTTGGGTTCTCCATATAATTCTTTCTGACCTGTAACATAGACAGGCTAATATTAAATGAGCTCTATATGGGCGTGTAGTGAGAATAACATACCAATGGAGAGTGAACTAACATTCTTTTTTACTTCCGGTTTCGGTAAGGACGTCCGAATTAATTTATTTTTCTTTTACATGCCATATCTACCTGTTAGTTGCTGTAAAATTTGAAAATACTCTTGAACTAATTAAGTTAAATATTGGAGGTCAAGAAAGTATTTTTTCGAGCTGCTAGTGACTCTAAAAATGGTTCTCATGAGTGATGTTTTTTTTTTCTTTTGAAAATACATTTTGGTCAAGAATTCAGTTTTTAATCAGCTTGTTTTAGCTAATCTGTTTTTCTCAGAACATGTACCTTATTATTGTTTAATATTAAAGCAATACTATAAAATGTTGATCAAAAATTATAACAGTAAAAACAACCTTGAGCTGATTTAGTTAAATTTTAGAGACCAAAAGCAAAACAGTTATTTTAGAACTGCAAATTAATTTTCGAAATGACATTTTCCAAAAAACGTTTTGGATCAGAATTTACTTTTAATCAGCTTGTTCACATTCATCCGTTCCAGTCGGAACTTGTACCTAAGTATGTGTTTAACAAATGTTCCTCAGTATCAATTATTATCAATTTCTTAAATAATGTCAAAACATATTCCAGTGGAGAGGTGAATTTGTTGTCCTCGTTGTTTATGGTTAACACTCATTTAATAGTCCAGCAATAATTTTGAAGTGTCCTGGTTGGCGCATGACTGTTGCGTTTGCCCCTGGTTAAAAATATATACATTTTGCGCCTACTTCAGCATGGCCATAGCCTAATAAAAGTAACCTCACCTGTGTATTAAAACATGCATGGATTTTAAGGAGGCGCTCGACTGAATTGCGTTACAATCAAATATCTGATAATATAATCTGTGCAGTGGGTGTAAGATATGGTTTTAGCTGATACATTGAGCCTTTGCTGGACTCTAGTCTCTAAATAACACTTAATTTTAACTTTTAGAATATTATTATTTAGACCATTAATAGTTACATTTTCAATTTTCGCATTTTCACTGCATAAGTTTCAATTTTATAATGTTCAGGTTGACGTTGGCTTACAACATCACAATCACACTCTTTGACCTTTGATCACTGATGGAGAAGTAACACGAAGAGTGCATCATCATGATCATGGACACTTGTGATCTCTAAAAGAAAGGTCAGAAGAAGAGGTCACCATAAACACTTAACCCGGGTCACTTTGAACACCGGAGTTTCTTATTTCTTGGTGAATATGAGGTGGATACTATAATCATAATTATCATAATTATAGGGTAATAATCTTTCTCTAGATGTTACTCGAAAGTTCTATAGTCCTAGGTAGATATTGCCAAATTTACTAAATTTGGCTCAGCAAATTATGTTCCCGCGTTTGATATACTCTCTAAAATGGAAAGACTTACTTTTTAGTCTTAAAGACTGTTATTAGTGATGAAACTTTTCAGAGACTTAATTGTTTAAGTCACGAAAATAAGACTTATTTTAAATTAGTCTTTTCGACTTAGAAATAAACCTAATAATAATAATAATAATAATAATAATAACACACTTGTAAGCGCCCAACACAAAAGTCTCTGGGCGCTTTACAAACAAAATACTTTAAAATATGAAACTGATCTGTGAACTCGCACACCCGGGGAACATGACCGAGAACGACGGAAACAAAAAACAAACATAGAAAGCACAGATCAATTTCAATTAATAAAACAACAAAATTTGTTTTAAAATATACAAAAAAAAAAGATACATTACATTAAAATTCAGTTCAGCAACAGTCTATGAAACATCGATTAAAACAATATAGTAATTCACAGTGGTCCATAAATGTCAATGTCAATAAGTGATTAAAATTGCATTTAAAAAGGATAACATTTCATATCAGAGTAAAAATTGTGTCCAGCACAAAACCACAAAAGGGAGAGGTTCCAGAACATCACCTGACAGATTAATATCATTACAAAGTAAAAGCATAAAAACATCATGGTAAAAAATGGCAACAGATGAAAAATATATACAGTAAACAAGCACTGGGAAACAGGGAGAGGTTCCAGAACTTCTTCCTGTGGCAAATCTCCACAACAATTGTCAAGCAAAGTGATAAAACAATATAAATCAGCAGTCCAATAGTGAGGAGCAATTCACATCGCTGGCTGAAAATGTTGAATGAAAAGATAAGTTTTCAACCTAGTTTTAAAGTTATTGAGAGATGGAGCATTCCGGATATCATTTGGAAGGTTATTCCACAACGTTGCAGCAGCGTGAGCAAAAGACCTGTCACCGTAGTATTTTGTGTTTGCTGATGGTACATTCAAACGACGTTCTGAAGAGGATCTCAAGGTCCTAGCAGGCTTGTATAATTGCACAGGATCATTGATAAATACGGGAGCCATTCCATTAAGGGTTTTGTACACCAGGAGAAGGATCTAAAAGTTAACTCTCTGTTGAACTGGCAGCCAATGCAACTTTTCAAGGGACGGGGTGATATGTTCTCTCCGTGATACGCGAAGGACCAAGCGAGCTGCTGTGTTTTGTACTCTCTGCACTTTCTGAAGATCATGATCAGGTAACCCAAATAGGACAGAGTTACAATTATCCAGTTTTGATGTAACAAAAGCGTGTATCAACTTAACTGTATTTTCAACAGATAAGGCATGGTTCCCAATTCATGACGAAACCTTTTGAGTCATACGAAAGGGCTTGACTCAATTGTCTTGCATCATGATGCAAAAAAACATTGAGTCATGATTCAAGGATAAATTTATAATAGTGTATTGAATGATGCAGAAAAATTTCGCCAGGGCCTCTATCATTATTAAGACCACTTAAAAGATGGTAGTAATGCGTTTCTACTAAAAAATTTTGGTCATGACTTAAGATACATTTCGTCATGGCTCTTGCGTCAAGCCCTTTCGTATGTCGGAAGACATTCCGTCATGAATTGGGAACCGTGCCTAAGTAGTCACGAATTTGTCCGATCTTTCTAATGCCTGCGAGTGCTCCTTTACAGACATTCGTCTCATGCACATTGTAGCGTCCATGATGACACCAAGGTTCCTGGCTTGAGCTGATGAATCAATATTAACATCTCCGATCTGTATAGAGGGCTCCCAAGATGTTTTGTTGAACTTTGAAGTGCAGTAGATGAGTTCAGTCTTACTATCATTCAAGACCAACTGATTTGAGTGACACCACAGCCGAATATCGGCAATACAAGCCTCATATTTTTTAATAGCTTGTTGACGTTCATCAGGCTGAAATGTTAAATATATTTGCGTATCATCGGCGTATATTACGGAGTCAATTCCATGCGACTTGATGATATCTTCAAAGGGAGCACTGAAAAGTGTAAAGGCTAAAGGACCTGCGACTGACCCTTGTGGTACGCCACAACTTAATGCTTAGGATCAGATAATTCATCACGAATGACAACAGATTGTGTCCTGCCACTTAGATAAGACTTAAACCAATCGTGCACTTTTCCTTGAATACCATTACGCGTAGCAAGCCTGTCAAGCAGCTGTCCATGATCAATGAGGCGAAAGCAGCGCTGAAATCAAGTAATACTAACCACGCTTCTTTGCGCTTGTCTAGAGCGACTAGAATGTCATTCTGCACCTTGACTATGGCTGTCTCTACGCTGCGAAAGGGTCTATAGGCAGATTGAGTAGACGCATACAAGTTATTGTCAGCCAAATATGTCTGCAGTTGTTTCACAGCAAACCTTTCAACAATTTTCCCGAGAAAGGCAAGGTTTGATATCGGGCGGTAATTTGACATGGCATTTGTGTCGGCATTGGATTTTTTCAACAGCGGTACAATGCGAGCTTGCTTGAGCGATGTAGGAAACTTGCCGGATTTTAATGATAGGTTCACAATTTTTGTAATATATAAGTGGAATGAGTTCCTCGATGCACAATTTAAAAGTAGTGACAGGGAGTGGATCCAAAGGACAGGCAGTCACAGATGCGATTTTCAGTGCTTTCAGAACATCTTCCTCTGACACTTCAGTGAACTCAAAGAAAGCACTAGTACACATCTCAAGTGCTTGCTGAGGTGCTGGAGATTTGACCGTGATTCGAAGTTGATGTCGTAACTTCTTGACCTTGTCGCTGAAAAATGAGGCAAATTGGTTTGCCAAGTCCTTTGGACTGTCATGCTCTGGAACAGTACATGAAGACTTTGGTGTACACAATTTGTCTACCACGCGAAAAAGATCTTGCTGATTCGCGAATGCGATTTCGTTGCTATGGTAGTCGGTCTTTGACTTAATCAAAACCTCACGGTACTTTTCACACTGATCTTTGTAAACTTCCTTGTCAGCAGTAAACTTAGATTTTAACCATTTCCGCTCTGCACGTCGTCTCTCCTGCTTGGCTTCTCTAAGGGATTCCGTGTACCACGGTGCATACATGTGGACGCAACACAATGGTACGTTCTTTAACAGGAGCATGCCTATCAATGATCTCTACAAGTTTGTTATGATACGCATTTACTATGGAATCAAGATCACTGAGAGAATCAATTTTCCGAAGTTGACGACATTTCACTTGCTTCCTACACAGGCCAGGACGCGAGATGTTTATAATACATCGAACCGGAAAGTTATCAGAAGGCAGACAGTTGGCAACTTTAAGTGATCCAACAAAATTGACGTCAGATATTGTAATCACGAGATCGAGGGTATGACCATCGATATGCGTGGGCTCTTTAACATGCTGCTGAAGATTATTAACTTTCAAGAGACTAAGAAAACGCGTGGCTTCACTGTCTCCCGGTACATCAACATGAAAGTTGTAATCATCAGTTAAAACAAACTGATCGGCGCCCCGAGCTCAAAGAGTTTCCAAGAGCGTCGAAAATTCATTAAAGAATAGAGGAACTGATGACATGTTCTTTTTGGTGGGACGTGTGATGTTAGAATATTCCTAAAGTTTACCTCTTTAGAGAATTCATGATCACAATCTATAAACACTTACTTGTTATGAACATGCTGATCATGAAGAGTCACGTCAAGATGTCATGATTATTAAATCATTATTTAAGAAGATACTTAATACTGTCAGAGTGTCTTATGTTAATATATGGTGTCAGTACGACCCATGCTTTCCCAGTGGATTTTCAGGGCTGTTGTAGCAGCTTGTTAAGTCAAGATTTAAGGCCTGAAATGACACATGCTTTATACGTGTCAAGGGTGCAGAATTTTGAAGACTTGCGATGTTTGAGTCATGTTGTTAGGTCGCAAGTTGCAGTTTAATCTTGTTGCAGGCGTTTATAAATGCCAGATGTCAGGCTGTAATGTATTATAAAGCCGAAATAAGGCTGTATTCACTTGTAAGCTTATTCAATGTTTTACATTGATTGTCATTTGGTAGTAGTCTTGAGTTAGTAACTCAGTCAAGTACATGTACATGTTGTTTTTCTGCTGTAGAAAATTTGGCAGAGCTTGGTAAAACTTATACCCAAGCATTCCCTGAATGTACATAAACATATCGCGTTTTGCTTCGTACATGTCGTTATATCGTGTATGTCGCGTTTCAATATGTTGGTAATACAAGCAGAAAACAGAGTCGATAAAGACTACAGTTGCTGTTGGTGTACATGTATAACAATAACACTGCATTGTATATTTACATACATCGCGCTTCTCCGTGTAACAGCGTCGAGAAGAATTAACACACTTACACTGCATTTAATACGTACATATTCGCGTAATAATCAGTTGTAAATATGGCTCAGGTTTCGCTCAAACAGCCTGCCCCATTAGATTTAGATAATGGCGACACAGCCGAGAATTGGAAAAAATTTAAACAAAGGTTTATATTGTTTTGTGATGCATCAGGTTTGTCTGGAAAAACGCAGGCTATGCAAACTTCCAAGTTGTTGCATATTATTGGTGATCGCGCTCTCGAGGTTTATAATTCGTTCGAGTTCGATAGCGAGAAAAGCTAGACAATTATTGTACCCTCGAGAGAAATATCGCGTATCAGCGATATTTATTTTTCACAAGACATCAGGAGCCAAATGAAGGCATAGACCAGTTTGCTACTGAATTAAAGAATCGTAGTACTACTTGTGAATTTGGTACATTGAAGGACGGTCTTATTCGTGACATGATTGTCATTGGTATTCGTGATCACAAAATGAGGGAGAGACTTTTGGATGATGCTGAGCTAACGTTGAATAAAGCTATTCAGAAATGTTGCACTAAAGAGCAGACTACTCAGCAAGCGAAATGCAATCCAAGGAACAAAACGAGTCCCCTAAAGTACCAGGTGAGTCAATAAAAACGCAATAATTAGATGGAAGCCATATTGCAAGAACAAAATCGAATTCAAGTAAATAATGTTTATTTTCAAACAGATCATAAATTTATCTTTCAAATGGTGAAAGAATGGTGAGGATTGATAAAGGCATTCCAAAGATATGCTTACTTCAATATTATGGTATGAAAACAGTTCTGTCCAAATGCGGCATTCCTCGTCAAACATGTAAGTACCAATATCTAATTGAAATTATTGCTTCAGTGATCTGAAGACTATCTCAGCCAGATTTACTTACGTATCATCAACAACGGTACCACATTGTTCCAGGTCTCCGCAGGTCATAACAACAACAACAACAACAACACCAACAACAGAATGGACCATTTCGCAGAGTATGCAAGGTGGTGTCCCTGCTTACTGTGCCCTACCCGTACCCAACTGCCTACAAGAGTTGTTTGGCAATAATGTGGTTGGAATGGGACATCAAGTTGAATGGTCAGGAGAAGCCCCGATCTCTCTCCACGTGACGTTTAATAATGGGGTACAATTAATAAAAGAGTTTACAGAAAGGGCCCTCCTGTCAATCTTCTACAGCTGCGCATCACTGAAGCCTTTATTTAACGAGACCAGGCCCTCCAGAAGAGCAAGACGTGCTTAAACATGGAAACATAAGTTCAAAGACGTGTTAAGCTACAATGATGCCTTTTTGACGCACCACCTCGCATAAACCACACTCTGTGGAATGATTCATTCTGTTGTTGTTGAAATAACCTGCGTAAGGTAACATGGCTGAGATAATCTTCAGATAACTGAAGCAATAATTTCAATACGATTGGTCCTTACATGTTTGACGAGGCATGCCGCATTTGGACAGAACTGTTTTCATACCATAATATTGAAATAAGCATATCTTTGCAATGCCTTTATCAATCCGCACCATTCTTTCACCATTTGAAAGGTAAATTCATGATCTATTTAGAAATAAACATTATTTATTTGAACTCGCTTTTGTTCTTACAATATGGCTTCCATCTAATTATTGCGTTTTTATTGACTCACCTGAGATGCTGTCAATAAAGGTGCTAGACCAAAGTATAGAGGTCCACAAAATAGGCAACAAAATAGGCCGTATCAAGCACAGAGACAGACAGATACCCATAAATGTGGAAGATGTGGTTATTCAAAGCATCAAAACAACCAAGAATGTAGAGCTATAAACAGCAAATGTTTTAAGTGTGACGGGTATGGTCACTTCTCCAATTGTTGTAAAAAACCGAGACCACAACGTAGACAAGGTCAAGGAGGTCGTAGAAGCAAAGTTCATGAGGTACAGCAATCATCTGATGATGAAAACTATTATATTGATGCTGTAGTACAAGAAGTTACTAAGCCACAATCAAATACATGGATAGCTACAATTAAGATTAATAATAAACATGATAAAGACGTATCACTCAAGCTAGATACGGGTGCACAAGTCAACATCTTGCCCCAGTCAACATACAAACAGCTTCAACCTCAGCCTAAACTTCAAAAAAGTGATGTTAAGCTGAAAGGATATTCTGGAACTGCCATACCAGTTATTGGAAGCTGTAAAGCAGAAGTTACACACAAAGGTAGTAAACAAGTTGTAACATTTGTCATTATACCAGATAAGACTGCACAAGGGTCTCAATATAGACCAATTTTGGGTTTGAAAGCATGTGAAACCCTGGATCTTATCAAGCTGGTATTGAACATTGATGATGTTGACGACCTGATATGGGAGTCTGTTATGGGTGAGTTTAGAAATTCGTTCAAAGGGCTTGGTTGTTTACCTGGTGAGATGAAACTACACGTAAACCCAGAAGTACCACCAAGCCAATATGCATGCAGGTAAATTCCATTCAAGCTTCTTAACAAAGTAAAAGCTGAATTATAGCGAATGGAAAAATTAGGTGTGATACGTAAACAAGAAGAACCAATTGATTGGGTTAACGCTATGACATTAACTACGAAGAAAAATGGAGACATTCGAATTTGTCTTGACCCACGTAGTTTGAACAAAGCCATCATGCGAGAGCATTGTAAACTGCCCTCTAGAAAAGAAATCATGGCAGAATATGCCGGAGACAAATTTTTCAGTAAACTAGACGCTTCTACAGGATTTTGGCAAATTAAACTTGACCCTGAAAGCCAGAAGTATACTTGTTTTATCTCTCCATTTGATGGAAGATTTGTTTATTGTCGGTTACCCTTTGGATTAAATATGGCTCCAGAAGCCTACCATCAGAGGATCCATCAAATCTTTGAGTCAGTAGAAGGTGTGAACACCATGATGGATGACATAATCGTGTGGGGATCAACACGTGAAGAGCAGGATAAACGTCTCAGACAAGTCCTTGAAATTGTATCCAAGAATAATCTCAAGCTTAATAGAAGCAAATATGAGTTTGGAGTCAAGAAGCTGATCTTCATGGGAGATCTTATCACAGATCAAGGTATTATGTCTGATCCTAGCAAAATAAGTGCTATAACTAACATGCCGCGTCCCCAACAGAAAGCTGATCTGCAAAGATTCATTGGGATGACTAACTATTTAGCTAAGTTTGTGCCAGAACTGTCAAATAAAACTGCCCCTTTAAGAGATCTTCTTGATTCCAAGAATGAATGGCTATGGGAAGATCCTCAGGAAAAGTCATGGCAGGAAGTTAAGAAGATGCTATCTTCAAGTCCAGTACTGAAGTTTTATGATCCTAATAAAGAATGCAAGATTTCAGCTGACGCATCTAAAGACTGTCTAGGAGCAGTCTTACTCCAGAGACAAGAGAAAGACCATTGGGCCCCCAATTGCCTATGCGTCAAGAGCTATGAAGGATCACGAGACCCGCTATGCCCAGATTGAGAAGGAATGTTTGGCATTAGTTTTCGCCTGTAAACGTTTTCAACAATTCCTGTATGGCCAGCCGGTACTCGCAGAGACAGATCACAAACCGTTAGTAGCGATCTTCAAGAAGTCATTGTCGGAATGCCCCTTAAGGTTACAAAGAAAGCGCATCCGATTACAGAAATATTATATTCGCTTACAATATACTCCTGGAAAGTTGTTATTTGCAGCCGATACATTGTCGCGAGCTGTAGATTTAAGTACTCCGCCAACACCAGATGAGTGTATGGTTATGACGTCATTACCAGTGAGCACAACAACAACTGAGAAAATCAAGGATGAAACTTCTAAACATCCTATTCTCACCGAGTTAACAAAGACTATCTTTGAAGGATGGCCTAAAGAAAGAAACCAGTGCTCAGCAGAATCTAAGGAATTTTAGAGTTTTAGAGACGAGTTATCAGTCGTTGAAGGTCTTGTTTTGAAGGGTAATAGAATTGTTATTCCTGAGAGTATGCAAAGTTACATGCTACAACAATTGTATTAAGGTCACAAGGGCATGCAAAAATGTAAACGCCGTGCTAGACAGACTGTATTTTGGCCACGACTGAATGCTGACATAGACAAATTGCTTCAAACACGCACAGCTTGCATCGGTAACAGACGGAAGCAACAGAAAGAACCTATGAAACAGCATGAAGCTCCAGAATTGCCTTGGGAAAAAGTTGGAATGGACCTATTCACTGCAAATAATAAAGATTACCTTGCAGTAGTTGATTATTATTCTCAATACATAGAGCTTATCACTCTTAGCAGTACCACCAGTAAAGCAGTGATTACCGCCATTAAGTCGATATTTGCTAGGCATGGAACGCCTGTTCAAGTTATTAGCGATAACGGTCCGCAATTCGCAAGTCAAGAATTTAAGGACTTTGCAAAGCGATGGGACTTTAACCACACAACTTCTAGTCGTCATTATCCAGCTTCAAATGGCCAAGCTGAGAATGCCGTTAAGATAATGAAAAACATGATATTTAAAATCACATAAAACCGTGAGGATATCTATAAAGCACTCCAAGTGTATCGCAGTACTCCTCTAGAACATGGCAAATCTCCAGCAGAACTACTTTTCGGTCGCTCTATTAGGTCCAATCTGCCAGTTGTAAAATCACAACTTCAACCTCAAGTCCCTTCTTCTGTTGTCAATCAGAACAAACAAGAGTTAAAGAATCGACAGAAGAGAAACTATGACAGACACACAACAAATCTCAAACCGTTGCAAACCGGGGATGTTGTTAGATTGCAAAATATGGATAAACCATCAATCCATAGACTCCGTTGGTCCCAGAATAAATACTCCCAAACCGCTCATACGCAATCGTTAATCGTCATCATCTTTTGGCATCGACGGAAACAGAGGAACATGATGAATGGTACAACGCAACAGAGGAACAGCCAGCCAACCAGGAACCGCCAGGAACAGATCAACATCAGCCATCAGAAGTCAGAAGGAGTTCAAGCGAATCAAAGCCAAACTCAGGATATTTCAACGATCAGTTTGTTTGTTAGATTATGCACTGCTTTGGAACTTTAACTGGAACTTTGAAACAAAGTGCATATTATATTTCATTGCATCAATGATACATGAGTTGGATAGTTTAGTGTTAGACTAGGAAACATGTAGTTTTCAAATGGATCAATCATCATGTTGAACTCTTTAAAATGAGGATATTTCATTCTCTGATATGCTAATCATGTTTTACCAATGGAAGTTGGAACTCTTTGAATAATTGTGAAAGGACACTTTATTTAATTTGCATATGTAAAAGGACTATAAATTACTGCTGCAGAGAAGTAACTGCACAAAGATGATCTTTGACAAATTTGATGAAACACCTTTAGTAATTTTATTGGTTGATCTGCATATGGATACGAGCAATATTTTGCAAGATCATTTTTATTTCTTTTTCTTTAATCCTCGTCTACCCAGGGGGGGGGGGGGGCAACCCCCTCCCTACTAAGGTTTTTTCCCCGCTGCATAAAAACGCAAAAGCAACCGACCCCAGGCATTTGGGTAATCTCTTTTACATCCTTTGCGGTCATTTTGATGAAAAAATTAGGGGGTACCACCTAAGGTGGGGTTAGGGTAGGCCGTCAAAGTTGGGGTGTAGGGGGGGTTGGTGAAGCCCCGGAATATTTTAAGTCGCCATTTTGAAAAATATATGCATGCTATGAAGCGTGCAGGGCATGTTAGAATTATCATTTCCCTTCTTTATTAGCAAAAAATCCGACGAAAATCGGTCATTTAGAACTTTTATAGCAAAATGTTGATTTTGGTGGCCATTTATGCCAAAATCCCGACTTTTCCGATTTTCGCCCTTTATGACGTCATAGTTACGTAACGCCTTGGCCGATTTTTGTGATCTTGGTATCATTGGATAGGGGAGGACCATACCTATCTATTAATAGCAAAACCAAGTTCATAGGGGGTTCCGTTCCTAAAATATGGGGGGAGGAGTTGCAACCCCCCCCCCTGGGTAGACGTGTTACAAAAAATAGCCTGGGTAGACGAGGGTTAAAGGAAGGAAGGTGTGATGTTAGCATAAAGTTTATCTCTTTAGAGAATTCATGATTACAATCTAGAAACACTGACTCTTCATGCTGATCATGAAGAGTCACGTCAAGATGTTTGGATTATTAAATCATTATTTAAGAAGATACTAAAGACTGCCAGAGTGTCTAATGTTAATATAGGACGCGGACGGTAAATGAGGAGAAGGCGAAATGTAGAAGACCCCGTTGAGGCACGGGTGTAAAACACATTCTCCATAATCATTTAAAATGCGTTTTTAAAACCTAAAGGTTTTATGTATAATCCAAAAAGTCTTTTCAAAGTTTTGTCATTGAAATTAAGAGAGAGGAATAATGGTTAAGGTGTATTTATTTATAGTTCCTTTTGAATAAAAAATCTCCCTTTTATTAATTGTAATGTTTGATTCAATGTCGAAAACACAATTCTTATATAACAAACTTTGTTTAGACTTAAAATTTTAAATCTCTGAAAAGTCTCATCACTAATAACAGTCTTTAAGACTTCTAAGACTTACTTTCCATTTTAGAGAGTAGGTATAATGTATATAAATAATCATTTATTACACTGACTTTTAAGTTAGCTTACTTCTCAAAATGAAATTTTCTCAGATGAATCATCTGTCAACAACAGTGAAGACTGTACAGTTAAAAAGGTTCTTGTTGAATTCAGATCTTAATATTTGGTTGAGGCACGGGTGTAAAACACTTTCTCCATAATTAGTCTTACCAACACGCATTCTCTGAATGTTCATTGTAATTTAGCACTTTATAAATTTTTAATTTTTTAAAAACTGCCAAAAGTGCAAGTAGGGTTTGAATGAAAAAAAAATATGGTGGTCAAAGACACCCCATCTGACCACGTGAAAAACAAATCAAAACAATATAATATTCACAGTGCATGCATGTTGTATGTCCTTTCAAGATTTAACTATGAGAAAGCCCATACCCCATGAGGCATTTTAAAAGCAAAATATCAAAATCCCCCCCAAAGTGTTTAAAATCACCCGGTTTACGGTATGCCTGTACCATATGTTTATACTGCTTATTGTATACACACATAAATACCCCTTTAAATCAACTACACGTCATGTATTTCAATTTGTACATCATGTTTATTTTCATTAAGAGTGCTTTCTTCAAAGCCTCACTTTTCAACAATATTGCGACTGTATTAAAAGCACCGTGGTCATTATCATAACCGATATATGCTAATGTTTCACAATTTTGATGTACTATCAATATTAAATAGATTATTAACTGTGTATTACTTGACGCGAGTGAAATTGTACCAACAATAATGCACCGCGTGCTGAAGTTGGAGTTGTATGAACTCACGAGGCGCAGCCGAGTGAGTTGGACAACTTCGACTTCAGTACAATCACGAGCGCCAAATAAAAGCAGTTATTAATCATATTCATACACGACAATGATTAGGATAAAATTGCAAAGATATTAAACGACATAATTATTTTAAAATGTGTTTTGCTACTTTAATAAAACATATATACAACCATCCATTGTTCAATGTTAAACATTTTAATTTATATTTACCTTTCTTTTAAAATGAAACTTGCCATACAATCGCGAGCATGTTACG
>JXSR01S035920.1:0-12550 GCA_000969725.1 Ophiothrix spiculata
ACAAAAATTGTTGAGCTTTGTACACTTTCGCAATTAGTTAAAATGTTATCAATAAGTGTAGCAGAAGTTTCAGTTATTCGAGTTGGTTTATATATTGAAGGAACAAGTGAATAAGAATATATAAAATCTATATAATCATGAATAGACCTGTCAGTATCATCCTTGAGTAGATCAATGTTGAAGTCGCCTAAGACATAACTAATTTTGTTTTCGGAGTTGATTTTGCTATATTGTATGTGCTCTATACACTACTCCAACTAAAATATTCTTTGCATTTTTTCTTACAATTTCGATAAAACAAGATTCGAAATTCGAGTTTGCAATACAGAGATCTTTCCTTAATTTATACTTTACTTTATCAGTTATATACATGCATACCCCACCCTTTTCACGACCAACTCTATTAACATATTCCATTTTGTAACCAGGAATATTGTAGTATTCATGCGGTTCATCTTTAAAATGCGTTTCTGTAAGTCCGATGACAGTATATTCATGATTTGCTAGTTTTAAACATTCTTTCAGTTTGTCAAAATTCTTAGCTATACTTCTTACATTAACATTTAAACAAGTAAATGTACTGTTTCTCAAAGGTAAAAGAGACTTAAATTGATCAGGTGTTATATAAGAACATTTATGATACTGATAATCATCATTTATTTCATGTTTTTCAATACTTTCATATCGGAGTGGATCAAAGCACTTATCTTTGAATTTCTCATTTAAATCTGAGTCAGAAATAGTGTATTGGTTAATTATGGATTCATATTCATTTACAATATCACAATCATCTAAGTTTTCATAATCACATTTAGTACACTTCTCACAAGTCCAATTGTTAGACTTCAAATCTTTTGGTTTTATCTTAGTACATTTTTTATGAACATACATTTTACATTTCAGACATGCTATATTCTTATGACATTGCTTAATTGTTTTGGAGCAAGCAACACAGACATCTTGATTTGGAACATACATTGAAATAATATAACTTACAACAAACACAAATATAAAAAATTACAAATAATAATTATAGCAATGATTGCAAGAGCCTTAAAACAAAATGAAATCAACCACGAGACGCAGTAAACACAGAAACACACCAGGCGAACGTCAAGCTGTAAGTGTTGCATATATTTTTTGTGGGCACAAATTTTATGTAAGATATTAAATAAAAGAACACGTTATGTAAATTAAGTTGTACGGGTTTTTTTTCTTCATAATTTCAATATAGATCTGCTTATCGAGTTGAACAGGGTCAGGGTCTGTAATTGATCCACACTGCATCAATCTTGGCCGAAAGAAGACAGTGTATTAGTAACAGTTGACTGCACAGTTGAAGTACTTACTTTGCATTTTGTTCGTTCATCAATTCCGTGGACAGCTTGTAAAATTGTTTTTTTGACTAAAACAGGCATAACTTCTCTTAGGAATTACCAATTTCCTTCATTCTTTCTTTTAAATAAGCAGAAGAGTCTGCACATTTCTAAGATGCTTAACAGTTGTTTTTAATATCAGTAGTTCTGCTGTTATACAGTTTTGAATTTTGGTCAACTTCATTTTGACTTTTGTATTGACAAACTCAAAATTCTTAATTCAAATCAATAATGGTTTCCGTTCTGGCTATTCAACCTATATGGTCATAGTTGGTTTTGTAGATAAAATTTGCAATGCAGTTGAAAACAAACAGCAGTTGGAGTATTTTTAGATTTGTCGAAAGCGTTATACACTATTGACCATGAGATTTTACTTCATAAACTATCATACTATGGGTTCCAGGGAAAAGTTTTAGACTGGTTTACCAGTTACTTAAGTAATAGGAAACAATACTTAATTTATAATAATACATATAAGAAATCTAGTCTAGAAAAGCTAACCTGTGGTGTACCACGTTAGATCCCCTTTTATTTATTCTATATGTAAATGATATTGCTAATACTCCTTCGGAACTAAAATTTGTGTTATTTGCTGATGATACCACTATTCTTTACTCTAATGAACATCTCCAGGGCCCATATTCATGAAACCCTGCTAAGCTAGTTGCCTGCTAGGCCCTAGTTGGCTGCTAAAATGCCTAGCTGACAACTAAGAAGCAGCCAACTAATTTCTTATTCATAAAAGCCTGCTAAGAACCCTGCTAACTAGTTGCCTGCTAGGAAAAGTTAGCTGAATGGTCAAGTAAATTTGCTTGGGTGTATTTGGGTGTGATGGTTAGTTAGGTCCAATTTAAATAACAATAGACTTGCATTGTACAAGAAGATATGCCACACATGCTACTGCATGAAATGACTGGAGAAAAAATATGGCGTGGTATAAAACAAATAGAAAATATGCAATTTCTTATATTTAAAGCCAATACAGAAAAATATGATATACTATTAATAACTTTACGTTAAACATTTTGTTAAAAGCTCTTAATAAAATAAGTCCAACAAGAGCACATTGAATTGATAGGGTTTATAGCAGCTTATAGCATATACTTCGTTTGAAAAGTTGAAATTAGATTTAAGCACATTGTTACAGTGAGTTTATTAATAGTGTACTAGAACCTTAGTAATTTAAAAGAAAACAGTAAAAATATGTATGTAATGATAAAGTAAAAGAGGTACAATACTGAACAATATAAACAAACCTTATGTATTTTGCCTTAACCATCGTCTAACCAAACTTTTTTTGTAACACGCCTAACCAAGGAGGGGGGAGGGGCGTTGTTACAACCCCCTAAATTTTTGGATTGATCCCACCCATGGCCTTGGTTTTGCTATCAATACCTATCCAACGATACCAAGATCACAAAAATTGGCCAAGGCGTTACGTAATTATGACGTCATGAAGGTCTTTCAGGCTGAAAAATTGGAAATTTGGCTACAATGGCCACCACATTTTTTCTAAACAACGGAATTTCAATTTTCATGGGTTTTTTTGCATATAATGAAGGGAAATGATAATCCCAACATACCCTTCAAGTTTCAGCCTCATAGCATGCTCATTTTTTCAAAATGGCGATTTAATTTTTTCAAAAATGTCGCCGGGTTGCAACACCCTCTATACCCCGGGCCCATACCCCAACTTTGACGGCCTACCCTAACCCACCTTAGGTGGTACACCCTACTTTTTCATCAAGATGACCGCAAAGGATGTAAAAGAGATTACCCAAAAGCCTGTGGTAGGTTGCTTCGTTTTATGCTGCGGGAAAAAAACCTTCGGGGGCCTGGTTAGACCAGGGTTAAAACAATACCATAAAGTTTTGACCAAAATGGTTTTAAGTGAAAAGGGCCAAAGAGCATATTAAGGTGTATATTGTCAAAACTTGTCCAAAAAATGAATAAATATGTAGTCCTATGTGCTTTCCTAATACCGGTGGAATCCCGAAATTTAATTTCAAAAAGATCAACTTTGATACCTAAATAAAATTAAGCATATCGAAACTAATACAAACCTTTACACATCATATAGATCAAAACTATGGTTTCAGTACCTAAAATTATACTTAATAACGGTTTTGGTTGTTTTACTTTCCGGTAGTAAAGCTTTAAAAGTTATTTATCATTTGGATTTTTAACAAACTATATACATGTAAATCTGCATGCATGTTTTTCTTTCAAGTTCATTAACATATTAAGAGTTTGACTTTGTGAGATTCTAGTGCTCTTACACATTAATGATACAGGCATATTTTCTAATTCAGATTGTCATTTTTCACTCGACACAAAGACATCATTGGCGGCGGAAGGTTACACTTTTAGAGGGGGACGGCTATTTTTATAATCCAAAAAAAATTTTGAGCAAAAATGGCCCGATGAAAAATTGTGTTAATTCAGATAAAAAAGCTTAAAATCTTAAAATTTGCGCAAAACTGCCATTTTTGTCTGCTATTTTTACACATTTAAATTATCAAAGAGAAATTCATTTTTCCTTTCTTTTTCTTTCTTTCCTCTCTATAATTTTGTGATATTTTGGATGGGACATTCCCCCCCCCCCCACCCCCACCGCCAATGAAAGAAATAATCTCAGAATCGTGCTTGTCTCAAAGTGCTTTGTACTAACTAAAACAATTGTTTATTTTTTCTTTGATAATCATTAGTAAAATGAACCAAAATGACATTTTTAGTTGCCTGCTAAGAACTTAGAGCTGCCTCAGATCACTGCTAACTTTTGAAGTAAATTTAGCAGACAACTAACACTAGCAGGGTTTTATGAATAACAATTAGTTGTCAGCTAGGCCTAGCAGACACTTTAAGGGACTTTTAGCAACCAACTAGAGTTAGCAGGGTTTCATGAATATGGGCCCAGATATTTTCATCATAAAGTGACCTTCCCATAAAAAAAATGATAAAAATATTTTTGTTCCAACTTTATGATTGAGCAACCGTGTATTTTGTCTTATGCGATTAAAATTCTAGGCTGCTAAGCATCATATCGGCGATTAACGGCATTAGGTTTTTTTACCATTTCACGTAAACATCTGAAAAACAACTTCTGTGTACTTCTATCGTGCGGCCATCTTAGATATCCCTTCTTGCATAAGAATTGTCGTAACCACATCGTCATTTTCCCATCGGGTATAGGTTCTAAAAGGACGAGTATGATTACGTCTTTTCCCTCATTTAGCAATCTAAGCCAGGCGTGTTGCGTTTCAAAGTAGCACCATTCACTCTCCAGATAACTTGGCGACAATACAATGATAGATTTGCGACTGTTATGTATCGCTTCAGTGATGGTTTCAAGAAGCGGTGTCCCAGGAATGTAATCTCTAGCATGACCGATACAGAGACGAACTGCTTCAAGACCGTCTTCCATATTCGGTCGAAGTTCATTCATCACCCAATTCAAGTCTTTCTCACAATCATATGCAAAGGAGACGAAGCAGTCGTATCTTATCGGATTTAAGTTGACCTCTTCTTCTTCTTGTAGTGGCTGGTATTTTCTTCTCCACGTACAGAGTAAAAACATTCTGTACTTGATATGCCAGCGATATTTGACTATGTGGATAATGATGAGAATGACAACAAATCCAGACGAAATTCCAGTCACCAAGTAAAATATCAAGTGTGATTCGCAATCAAGATCAATTTCTGTGATGCTTTTTCCTAAAAGCTGTTTTGGCGTTTTACAACTATACTGTGCTTGGTGTACCAGGTTTACTTTTACTTTTGTGTCATTTAGAATCCATTTTTCAAACGGTTCTATCGCACACGTGCAAGAAAATGGGTTATTGCCTAGGTCTAAAGCTCTAATGTTACTGCTAGTCAAAATGTGCACAAATTCTATTGGAATCTCACTGATGTAGTTTGATGACAAATTCAGAGTTTTAATTCCAGAAAGGTTGATAAAGCCATAGAGAGAATCCAAGTTGTTATTGGTTAAATCTAAAAAGACTAAATAAGGTAGCATTTCCAAAGAAGAGCCTTCTAATGATTGGATCTCATTGTACTTGAAGTCCAAATAAGTTACATTTGGAGTTGTTTTAGTTAGGTACATGCTGTCGATGCACTGGATACCGTTATTACCTAGCTTTAGTACTTTTAGACGAGGGAAATATATGACTTTACCCCAAGATACAGCAAATTTCTTGAAGCGTTTAAACGATCTATATGCATCAAGGAATGCAAGATCAATGAGTCCGTCAATTAGGTTCAATTTATATATGTAGTTGCCTTGAAGGTTGACTTTCTGAAGTTTTGGCGCCTTCTGAGATAAAGAAAATGAATCGTACTCCAGTGTTGTTTCTAAGTCAGGATAACAGAAATAGAAATTCCGTAGGGATGGTAATGGAACGGTCCATTTTAAAAAGTCAATACGAAGATTTGAATGCAGGTTGTTCAACTTAAATTTCCTTAGATTTGTTAAGGCATGGATCCATGACCCCACCGTAGCTATAGGATTGTACGAAAGATCTAAAGACGTCAATGATGACAGAGAATCGAAACAATGATCGTCTAGGAATTCTCCTGTTAACGCATTGTAACTCAAATCCAAGATTATCAACGAGCCATTTGCAAACGCCTGAAATGCTTTCACCGGAATAAAATTCAGTTGATTGTTTCCCAAATACAGTTTTTTTAGGTTTTGAAGTCCGTGAAACGCATTGTCTGAAATATGTCGCATAGAATAGATGACACCGGTGAGGTTAAGCACGAGAAGGCTTGAGAACTCAGAAAATACTGCATCATATATGCCTTTGATGTCAGAAAAACTCAAACGGAGGTATTTCATTGATGATTTATGTTTAATAAAATCCAGTGAGTCATTGGTTAGCTTCATGTCATCAGGCTGAAGATCTGTAGATAAAGTTTGCAAATTCCCTGGTAAGTATGGTATGGCGTCGGTGAAACCATAGAAAACTGTTAAGGTAGATAGCTTACTTAGCGGTGTGAAGATGCCATTCTCAACAGTTGCAGTGACATTATCATCGTAATCGAGGAGGAGAGTTAGAGATTTAAGAGGAATGTTAGTAAAATGCTTGAAGGTATTGTTATCCAAAACAACGTTGCTGCGATCATAATCATCTGTGATCAGTGAAGCACGAGAGCTATTAACCCCATCGGATCGAACGAGCATCGTCTGCAGGTTGATGAGATTTTGAAAATCTTCCCCAAATTCAATTGAATAGAAAGAGTTGTACATAAGGTCTAAAGTACGAAGTGATTTAAGAGGTGCGATTGAGGAACTTGGGATTTCTAGAAGTTCATTTTCTTGAAGGTTAAGAATGTTTAATTTACCGAGATCAATAAATATATCAGCCGGAAGATTCCTCAATAAGTTGTCCTGGAGATTCAAATGTAGAAGATTAAAAAGCCCTTGAAACGATGTAGGTGCTAGGTGCTCTAAACAACTGTTTGGAATTAGCAGGTCTTCAGTTGCTTTAAGATTTTGAAATGGGGATCCTGTAATCCACTCAATGCAGTTATCTTCCAGAGTTATATAGCTAAGAGATTCTTGTCCTTTAAAATTATCACTGGTTACATTTTCCAACAGATTCGACGACAAATCTAACCAAGTAATATTAGCAGGAAGTGGTGGAATTGCCAAGAGATTTCTGTTGCTACATTCAAAATAAGTTGATTTGAACAACTTGCATGGTAGAGTTCCCCGTGGATATACGTAGTGGTTGGATACATCATTTAGATGACCACAGGTGACCAATCCTAGAATAATGTAGATGCCAATGAACGCCATTTCTTGCGGTGTAATTGTAATCGTGACATCAAATAAAGTTAATATATTTGCCAGCTTGGTTCTGAAACTACAAGAACAGAAATTAGTATGTAATAAAATTGACTATAATTATTATAGTTTCTACAGGGAAGTGAAACCAATCTCATGATAGGTTATAATTTATCTATGGACAAAAATTCTAAATTAATATCTTATTTTCTGGAAATAAAGTTCACGTCATTTTACAAAACATATTTCGACAATAGGTATGTAGTTCTTGTTTATTCTACATCTCATGAAAACCAAGTAAGTTATTACAAAGCTTTACAAAAATCCATTTCAATGTGAGTAAATTACATTGACATTCCCAATTTTTCCTTTGCTTGTGTGAAAATAATTTTGAAAAAAAAGGTGAAATGTACTTTACTTTCACTCGTATTGAACATTTTAAGGCAATTAGTGTCTACTCATCTATAGATTGTAAAATGTGTTTCAATACACCTACACAGTTGAAATCCCTGCAAAAAGCGGTTATCCTTGTCTAATAATTTGTCTTGTCCACATTGACAGATTTCTTGTACAATGAAAATGGGGTAAACTTGTTAAGAGATCATTTTTGTCTAACGTTTGCTTAGGATATATCTAAAAAACATGAAAAAATTGTTTAGGGTATGATTGCAAAGATGGACTAAAAACTTATATTATGTGGATATACTTAAGTTCCCTCCCCTGATATTTACTTACGGTATACTCTGGGGGCACTGATCTGTGGAACTTGTAAACATGTGCGTGAATTGACTATCTAAAACAACCCTAAATTATTGTTTCATTGGTTACAAGATAAATTCTGAGTGGCACCCCAGGGTATACTACCAAAATGAAACTACATGATGCTAAAATGCGTACATTGTCTTAATGAATGATTGACACAAAGCTAGCTTACTCATTCTCAAAACTGAAAACAAAACTTTCTTTCATTTTAAAAAGTTTAATACCTAGTATCTCATAATAAATGTCACCTTTGCTTATTTTTCAGAATATGTGTAAAAACATTAAAGTTACAAAAAATGCACTCATGAAGTTCCTTGTTGCTAACTCCAGTTAAAAGCAATTAACCTGCAAAATTAAAGTTGGTTAAGGGTCTTTTAGTTGCCAACTAGTAATGCATTTCAAAATAAGGGTCATATTTTTGATCACTTTGTTTCTATGATAACAGGTGTTTGAATAATTTGCTTCCTTGTGGTTTGTGATATTAGAATCAAAAGAAAATATACATCTTATTTGTTGCGAAGTTAGAAATGGTGAAGTGGTTAGCAATTCAAAATCTTGATTTGCAGTAACTAAAAGGGGGAAATACCATTTTATAAGCTAAGAACTTCTATATCTTTATATTGTTTTATTATGTAAGAAATAACTGTAACCTGTTATGGATAAAACCTTTGCATCCTTCATGATTTTCTACAAAGGTATCGGCATTGGGGTTACAGAATTAAGTAGGGACCTCACTTAATTCTGTGACACCAATGTTGCACAATTTTACATTTCACAAATTGTACATTGATTTCTATTGATTCTGTTATCAAGGTTATTAACAACTACTTATCTTGTATCACTTCCCGTATACAAAAGTATGTAATAGGCTGAAAACATAGTTCTTTTGAGCTACCAAATATTTGGTGCAACAAGTCCTTGTTATCTTATAATCTGATATAGAGTTCCAATACAAAAAAGTGTGGTATATTGATTTTTCACTTACATAATATATTATTAGAAAATACTTTTGAAATATATATTAAGATAACATAATATATTAGTAAAAAATACATTGGAATTATATATTAAGATCTTTATTAAATGACAAAGATTTGTTGCACCAAATATTTTGTAGCTCATTTATGTCTCAAAGTGGGCTTTATATGTTACATATGCGAGCTTTTCTGTAAATCCAAGGTATTGAAATTCATAAGATTCAGTCAGTTTTATTACTATCATTCTTAAAGCAAATTATGTAAGTGAAACTTGACATGGTTTAAATGATAGATGATGATGCAGCCTAGGTACTATTCTGATTTAAATTTGAATACTTTTTAAAGAGAAATGTCCGCTTCCCATTTATATTGGTTAATGGTTTAATAGAGTTCACATGATTGCATGCTGTAAATGATGGTAACCAGTGATCCATCTACCATCAATCCCTGCCAGGACCGAGACTCATCTGATCAGAAAATGCATGACATTCAGCCAATCAGATCCAGCCCCACCCATCCATGATAGGCTGAGGTGCTGTCTATGTTCTTGATACTAAACTGGTTAAGATGGGACATGTAAGATTTCATCTGCATCAAAACTGGAGAATTAGTAACCTTGAAACAAGCATTACCGACTACCACTAGTATTTGACCCCATTTTGTCATCTGACCAATAATCAGAGTCAATATTAAATTAAAATGTGCCAAAATCCAGGCAAATACAATGTAATCAGTATGCACAAAAAGATTGATGAAAGTGGTTGGTATGTCAGGTGGATTGGGGTCAATTGAATTTGTGCAAATAATGGGCTTTTGAAACTGATTTTTGAGGGTCTGGAGGACTGTCATTTTGGCCAAAAAAAGGCCTTGTTAGCTGAAAATATTCTTCTTTTAAGATCAATTTTGCAGTTGGAGCTAAATTACACTTTAAGTACAATTTTAGTACAAATGTTTTGTACTAAAATTGTACTAAAAGTGTACTCGAATGATCTTCCAGATGTGCACATTCCAATCTTGTACTATAATTGCACTCGATTTTTACTAGGGTATTGTATTTTTCCTCAAGATGGAGTCTAAAGAACTGAATCATGCTGAAAATGGGGATCTAATGAGCAGCCTGGCTTGGGAGCCTGAAAAAGGGTGTCTTGACCGATAGATAGGTATCCTGATCACAAATGAGTGCCCCCTAAGCAATCATCAGTATGCAAGTTGTTTTGAATATTGTATTTTTTTGTATCAATACAATATATATACATACATGCCTGGCTTATTAACATTATAATAAAATCACAAGAAAACATGATGTACCATAAGATGACATCCTTTATTATATACATGAAACAGGGAAAACAAACATTATTGGCCATTTCCATTTTAAATATTTACATTCTTTGCTGATATATACAAAATTATATTTGATGCAGGTCTATTTCTATATAAAATGCTTAAATAATCTAACTTTAATAATTCTGAATTGATCAATTGAATCAAGTCCCAATTTTAGGTGATTGTTGTTCAGTTAATGCTTTTTCAGATCTTTCTCATGATGGGTAATGATTTCTACAAAACAATGTTAGCATGATTTGTCTTATTTTGCTTTAGAAAATAATGAAAAAGGAGACACCTTTTACCCAATTTTATTGTCACAAACTACACTTGAAATAGTGAATAAAATGCTGCTGCCCATGATAACACTTGTAACACACATCAAGTCTTAAATCATGAAAATATAGCACAGAAAAACATTGATTTGCACTCTCCCATGATGCCAAATAATCAGTATCCTTACTTGGTGGACTAAATCGTACATGAGATGTTGGTCTTTCAACCATCTCCGCCAAATGCAAATGTGCTAATGAATCACTGAAAATGATTATGAAAATGCTCAACAAAGTGAAAAAAGCATATTGTACTTCAGATAAATTCAACTTTTTTCTTTTGCAATTTGGCCCTGGAACATGCACAAAAAATGAAAAGTTTGTTGTCAATTTTTGGTACCAGTCTAAACAATTTTGCTCAACCAAGAGACATTAATTAAAGACATTAATTGTAATAGGAGTGAAAACCTCTTATCATATCATTCATCAATATATTATTGCCCACTTATTGGCTACAAGCTGGTCACATGATTAATAATGATTACATCATTTTCCCCAAAAACAAAGATGAGGCAGAGAGGGAAATATTTTAACCCCATTCCTCATGCTGAAGTATTGGTATGACTGTATTTACACAGGTTAGGGCTATAACAAGTTTTGCTGTAAAAACTGGGCCTGTGCAGACATGTACAGACATTTTTGTAAGTGTTTCTTCAATTTTCTTATATACGGTTTTAAGTGCTAAAATGATTATTAGGGTTTTTTCTTGAGCCAGCCCATTAATTATATCAAGGATTGAGAGCCATATTTGCAAGGCAACAATCCCCAAGTCAAAAGAGTCAAGACCTGATGGTGCTTTCAAGATGAATAATCTATAACATATGTGTACAAGATCATTCATCTGTTCAGAACTATTTAATCTTTTGTTCTCAGGACTGTTGGAATGCAGATATAGCCTTGTGGTTCTAATTTATTTACGCCATATAATTACTTCATTTCTGACCCATTCTTGCTACATTCTTGTGCTCATAACAGTGATTTGATTTTACAATAAAAAAATAAATTCAATACGCATTACTAGGTATATTATTTTCCTATTTAATACAGATAGCCATTTGCATTAGAAAAATTGATCCCTTATTCAGTCCATTTGATGTTGCAATCAATAGTTTGGATCACTGATGTCAGTCCTGTTCTCTATGCCTAATGATTCTTCCCACTTTGATAACTGGTGTACAAATGTCCTGTGTGGTCGTATTGTCCCCTTGCATACTTGAAGGTGTCTATGCGCATGCTGAAAAATAAACAGTGCATATCATATTAAATTAAACGAAATAAACCAAAAAAACAGTAAGGATTCAAAATAGATTTTGTCCAAATGAAGAAGTAAATTTACATTAGCTGCATATTCCAAATTTGACAGATTTAATATAATGAGATGTGCAGATATATACTATAAAACTTGTCAATGACAAGGGACAGATGACAGCCTAAGGCCAAAGAAAAAAATATTCTGTCCCAGCTTCCCGTGCGCATAGCTTTTAAAAATCCAAATTTAGCGCATTTCTTTTGTTTTTTAGGTTTTTAAGAGATTTTCAGTTTTTTTCATCATTTTTCCTACTGGAAAAAAAGTTAAATAAACGGCTGCAAAGCGGCCGCGAAAAAAAAAATAGTGGCTAAAAAAAATGCAATAAAAAAAATTAGGGGGTATTTCCGCATCCGCGTAGCCCTTTTTTACTAAAAACAAAAACAAACGCATACCGCTTAGGGTTTTGACCTTAAGTAAGCTGAGACAGAGTTCTTTTTTTTTTTGGCCTATTTTGATGTTAACTAATATTTTACGGGAACTTTCTTCCACTGTGGACTTTTGCGGTACAATTCTTGTTTGTCACAACTTCAGGTCGTCTGGACACTGGTGACTGTCAGGCTCTCTGGTGACTGTCAGGCTCTTTGGTGACTGATTTCATGTGCAATATATGTGGACTAGTCGGTAGACTACTTTTTTACTTAAATTAACTTTTCTCCTGATCATCGGTGGTTGGTGAA
>JXSR01S035925.1:6530-17086 GCA_000969725.1 Ophiothrix spiculata
ATCGACACTCAAAATCAAATGGCATCCTACCTTTCCTCGCACATATAATTACTGCACCTGAAGGCGCCGTTTAAGTGGGTCGAGTCAGAAACCCAATCTAAAACGGGGTAACATTTTGCATACAACATGTGTTAATGGATTACCGCTGTTTAGGACTTGTAAGACATACTATAGAAACCAAAAGTATCAGTTTAAAAGGTAAAGCTCGTTGTTTCTCCCGTATATTATGTGAATCGTATGTAAAAATATACGTTTTATATATTGTTATATTCATGCAACCAAAATTTCCTTCCCTACGAGAGATCACTAGTACCGTTACATCTACTGTAAAAACAACACTCAAATTCAAAATATGTTTCGCAGCGATACCACAAATAAACCACTAGTAGCTCTCATATCGTTCTGTTTATATCCATTGGCATATAAGAAATACACTGCAGTATCTTTATCTTAATCACAAAATGCACTTTGACATTTTCAAGAACACTTCTGTTACTTAACCAAATGGGTAGATACACAATCCAAGTCCTTTTAGTCATTAGATTTTTGTTTAAGTAGTTTCGATTTGCCATTTGTAAAAAACCGATTGAGTTTGCAGTCGAGAATTGTTTGTTACTCTTTTAGACTGCACTCTGTTGTTTGATTGTAAGATAGTTTATCATATTATTATAGTATATATTTTTCGCCAGTTGTAGTAGAAGCATTTATCTAATTGGATACAAGTGAAAAATACAAATGCACACTGGTATTATTCTTCAATTGTCAATTGACTTATGTGTTTTCTAATGATTTGTAGTAGCTATTTCAACAATATTTTAAAGCGCTTTTATGTTACAATCTTTTGTTCTCCCTAACATATGAGACTTGCTTTAAGAGATTAAATATCACAATCAAATTATTTTTCCATAAAGTCTTGACGAAAATGTTTTTTTATATATATATAAAAACTTTATATGAGTAAACATAATACGTAAATATGTTTTAAAATCACTTATATATGGCAATTTTAAGTGGTGTACAATTACTGCCTAGTCGGCAAATTTAAGATCCTAAAAGTTCAGAACACAATACTTATGGGAAATAAGAAATACAAAGAGATTGTTTCCTTTATTAAACATTATGTACTATACCTCGTCGTAGCTGTCTCATGCTGCATCCTGAATATAACAAATTGATTTTCTTTGGTTATTTACTGGCTGTATCAAAATTCTTTGTATCCAAATGTATTTGATTTTCTAAGAAAATATTAAAAATATATGGCCATGCGTCATGAGCTCGCCGACTTTTACGTTGCATGCCTTAATTTTCATAATATGTCACCTATCGATGTTTAACCTTAAATATTTCACTGAAACTGCACTTGAACCTAAGATAAGTATACATATTTGGAAAGCTGAAGATATAAGGAATATTATTTTGCACATTGCATGCAGATATACAGGGTGACCTTGAACATATACAGGGTGAAACAGTAGTTTTGTGCAGAGGAGGGTGGTCGTGGCAACTATTGCATGGTTGCCGTTCTTATCATATACGATCCCCGGCTGCGTCGATGCTACTTATGCTATACCGCCTCTATAAGAAACATCGTGGGAAAATACAACTTCCGGGATCGTGTGGGATTGCCGCTAAAATTATATTGCTAATCGGTAAAACATATGATAACATATATAAAAAGTGGGGTTCACGCGTGAACCCCAGCGGATTTAGGATAACATAATTATGCTAATTACGATAAGAACACTTTTGTAGTTTTTTAAGGAGAGGTAAAAATATGATCTTTGTTATTATTTTCTTCAATACGTGAGTCACGTGACCCAATAGAAACACACGTAGATCGTTCCCTAAATTTGCGTTTTGGAAATCCCTCATCTCTAAATCTAGGATCTTCTATAAATCGTGTCCGCCGCCGCCTGGTTTTGTGAACAAAAAAAGTATAAGTTCTGCAATGTAAATTTTTCACCTGTTATTAAAAATCTACTTATTATTCACATAATTTGGTTCAAAAACAGATCTACTGTCAGAATATGGGAAAAGTATTAATATTACGTAAGCTTTTATCTGGATACAGGGTGCTCCAAAAAATCAATTATTTTCTTTCAAAAAACCTTACACAAATATAAACTGCATTTTTGAATTTCTCATCAGATTTCCTTTCAGGATATGTATACATTGACCATGATAGCGTTAGTAATTAAAAAGTTACAGCAATTTATACTTTTGGCCTTCTTTAGCATTGCTTTGTACAGGAGAGAGTGGAATAATTTGGAAAATGTCCATTCCACCGACAATGTTTCTTAGATTCTTAGATTTCCAAATTATGTGATGAAACATGTATTTAAACTTGAAGAGCTGATTGGTCATATTGATACCAAATTCAATACAATGTGTTGGAATTTGGCAAAGTTATTAATTACTTAGCAAATTTGATGACTAGAAATGTGACTCTCCCATAGACTTAGTACAGGGCGGCACCGCCTCCTCAACCACCCTTGCCAAACATGATTCAATTGGATGGATCTCCCCTTATGTAAATGCTATGTTAGTGAAACTTTGCAGTATTGTTTCCGAACCCTTCATCTTGAAAATGACACCTCATTTAAGCTTATAGCATGTAGGCAAATGTCAAATTATGCGGCACTGGGTACATTAAAATGTAACAAAACCACCCTTTTTGGGTGGCGAGTTCATGACGCATGGCCATATACAAAGAGTTTGTTAATTTTAACGTTTTTGCTATTATTTGTTAGGAAGATATCTCAGCTTTATTCTATGAAGATTGGAAGCTAATTGAACACTATTTTCATAGCTATAGTCATTAAATAGATGAAGTATGCAATTACAGTTCTATACAAATGACACACACGCTAATATTCGTCCATTGAGGCTATTTTTTGTGTCACATGGTGAAAAATATTTCGAAAGGTCAACAATTTCTAGGTACAAAGAATTTTTGATACACCTTGTATTTTGTCTCAATATTGACATGATCAATCACATCGATGCATGTTTCTAACAAAAAAAAAGAGAAAGTGAAGAGCTCAGTTATATATCTGTTAACATATTTTAGTTATTATAACTACTATAATCATGTAAGCTCGGAGTTTCAAAGCCCCTTTTTTGCCATTCATTTTTTCTTGAAAAGATTTTTTTTTTTCAAAAGAAAGATGGGAAAATAAAAAAGAAAATGGAACATAATGTATTATATTATTTTAAACCTATTAGTAAAATTGTAATGAATATTTGCGGCTTTCGCTTATTTTGTGAGAGGAGGTCTGCCCAACAAAGAAAAAAAACAATATGTGCATTGCATATAAATTGCAAGTTACCCCGTAATCCCGCGATAAACGAGTAGATGATCAGTCCTCTTGCTTAACTTAAGAAAGTATCTACTTCATCAAACATATATAATTATGTACATCCAAATCGTAGGTTTAGAGGAAGTATCTATTACACTCTATAGATGCTCAGTCTGCGTTTCTAATTTGTGGGGGAGATGTATTAAGGATATAGTTCTTTTTGGGTGAAACCTACAATTGAACATGAAATACCCCTGCCACGAAATTCTGATATAACTATAGCCTTAAATGATAATGTCAATACCACTAAAAGTTCTGAGACTAAATCTATCCAATCGAAACATCGACACTCAAAATCAAATGGCATCCTACCTTTCCTCGCACATATAATTACTGCACCTGAAGGCGCCGTTTAAGTGGGTCGAGTCAGAAACCCAGTCTAAAACGGGGTCACATTTTGCATACAATCTTTGTTAATGGATTACCGCTGTTTAGGACTTGTAAGACACACTATAGAAACCAAAAGTATCAGTTTAAAAGGTAAAGCTCGTTGTGTCTCCCCCATTTGGTAACAGTAGTGTTCTTGAAAATTTTAAAGTGCATTTTGTGATTAAGATAAAGATACTGCCGTGCATGTTTAGTTCAAACCTGCACAAGTTATAATGATTTATTTTAAACCCTTAATCATATGTTATAGATAGATGTCTCAGTTCAGCTCACTCATATTTTGTGTTCGCTCTAAACTTACGCTCGTACAGAATGGCAAAGTTATAACCTGCCAACCTTCTAATGTTTAGATGTACTTTATCCCAAATGTTTTAGCACATGATTTGTAGATTAGCTCTTTTTTACATGCTAAACAAGTAATGTAAACATCATTGAACTGTAATAATATACAAAATGGCTAGGAAGTAAAATTTTACACACACTACTTTTTCGTTTTGTTAAGACCTAATTGCTTGATGCGTTGAATCTGAACCAAAATTCCAGTAGAATTTACATTCTATGTTAGTATGGCTGTGTTACTTTTGAGCTTGGTTGAATACAAATATTTTTCAAACTCAATCAGGAGTAACAGTTTAAATTCACTTTAGATGTTTCTCCCTATATCAGTGATATTGCTTTTAAAAATAGACACAGTCTGCAATTTCAATTTAGGTTTCCTTTCACACAGCAAAACAACTTCCCTTTCATCATTAAATATTCCTACGTGTAACGACTTTCAAGATGCTATGTTTACTTTGATCGATACGTCTACTTCCGAGAAGATAATTTATCTCTCCAGAATGGTGAGTGCAAATACCTGGTGGCTACCTGTCTCAAGTGAGGTAATGAACTTCGTGCAGCCTTAGATACCATAATTGTTTTTTTCTCCTAAAGCATTGAGAGTAGCACATGATTTAATACACACAAAACCGTCGAAACTGCCATTTTAAAGGTTGGCTTAACTAAATAGAAGTAAATGTTTAGTAATCAAATTGTTGTCGAATAAAAGGATTTGAATTTAGGCCACATAAATGAGAGTTAGTAACATTAAATGAAAAAAGACTACTTGCTTAAAAACATAGTAAACCTGATACTTACATATTGGTCATTCAACTTTGAGTGAATACATTTCAATATATTCCTAAAGTGCCAGATCAAGTAAGATGTTTACTTGCATCAGAATTATCTCCAGGGATTTAATGCTTTAAATGAATGGTGAAATAAATTGCACCAAGTCAAGATATATATGTGATAGTGTCAGTTCAGGTATTGTCACGCATGGAGATAATTAGAAATGACATTTTATTTGAAATGGATGGCGAATGCACTACGCTATGATTCTTGTTCCATAAATTTCATAGAAACATATTTGAGAATGTTCATTTTCATTCAGTCATGTTCTTCAAACGATGAAGTGAATTGGAGATGAGTGCTTTTCTTTTCTTTTTCAGAATATTCAATGTTATCAGATGGACAAGCATGCAAAATGCGCCTTAATATGTGTTTTGTAAAAAAAGAAAATTGACTATTTTAAAAAGGAAGATGGTATATGAACTTATGGACTATAAAGTATAATCATTTTATTTCCACCTGGAAGTATATGTCGCCTTTAAGTTCTCTTTTCCTTCACACTCGCTATAGATATCTATTATGCATTGCTTGACCAAGTATATTATCTGCTTGTCTAACACGTTTGACAAACATATGTACCAGTCTACTGCTGAGGGATGTACGGAAGTATTCTGAGAGAAGGTAGTACAAGAAGGCAGTGAATACATTATAATGAGCTGTTGTCTGTTGGTGTGATCATTTTTTCCAGGTTATTTGGGATTTCTATCTTAATTTTTCCTGCAGATATGATTTTTTAGGACTAAGTAACTGATTATTTCATGATCACCGCGATATTTGACTACACTTTTGGCATACTATAAAAATTCCGGTATACATGAGTCTAGAGATTTTACAAAAGCCTTAACTATTGATTTATTTCATTTTCAGAAACCTCTTTCAAATTGACGAATACATGTACATGTTAAAATTGATTGACAATATTAGCTCCAAAGTTTGGGTAGTTCAACTTATGGTTAAAATACTCATTTAGCATGTTTAGGAATTACAAATAATAATTCCAATATTACTAACAGCAATTTTTGAAGCCTTTGAATGATGTGCAAAAGGCTGTTGGACCGCCCTCCCCCCCCCCCCCCCCCCCTCCTCTTTGTATGTCTAACATTATGATAGTGTATGATTACCAAACGTTCAGTGACCATGGCATTCTTGAATCTCATTTTATGAAAAAGGATTGTATTTTAATATTGTTGCTCAAAATCTGCAATTTCCAATGATAGTTCTGATAGTTTAAATCTCATATTACATTAAGGGTACAGTATTAGAATCGTATCTGTGCTGAAATTGCAACATGTTTCACGTGGCTCTACAGAACGAATCACATGTACCCAGATATATAATAATGTGGCATCGGGTGCCTTTTCCCTTCTTTTTGAATTTGCAAAACGCATCTGACTCTCCACAATCATCATGTACATCATTCCATTTAAATTTATCGTTATGATAAAAACACAGTAACTTAACGCTTTTGCAAAAGCCATTTTGACATTACCAAGAATAAAAGTTTTGAAAAGGCACTTAACGTAATGACAGAAACGACCAATCAAGTGCATTTAGTCATTAGATTTAGCTTCATTAGTTGTCATCTGTAATTGAGTTTACCGTCTGCTCTCCAGACCACTTAGCGTCGAACATTTTATTTTACTATTCGCATTATATTATGCATATAATTATTTACTTTTGTACATATGTAGAAATTAGAAGTATACCTTGATTGCAATTCTAGGCATGCTTACTGAAAACACTGAGCTGCAGTATAATGGTTCGGATGTGTATTTGTTCGTTTACTCGTCTGTTTGTTCTTGATGATAATAATTGATATTTATATTTCCTCTTTTCCATAGAATACAATGTGATGGTCATTATTACAACATTTATTTTGAGATATCGTCATGACATAACCATTTTTGTATAATGTAATAATGTAATTTGCTGTATTTCCTTATTTTTTTTTCAATTTTAGTGCCGAAATTCATTTTAATAAATTTAACATAATGTACCTTATGTAACCAAAATACGTCAATGCAAAACAGGAAATACGAGTCGAATCATGGTTTTTGAAAATTGGATTTTGCACAGGTAGTTAACGAATATCACATTTGGTTTGACAGACTACGAATATATGTTTTATCTTTTTCTACTGTATTGATGTGTATAATTTGAACAAGTTTGGTTTCCTTTAGAAATGTCACGTACGTGAATGATATAATGATTTATAAAACAGTTAAATCAAAGAGAAGTCTGATGATATCTATTTCACAACTGAATATAATCATTATTTCTCCGTAGTAAATGTTCAAACTTTCGCAGTGCCAGTGTTATCCTAACGTTTTACCTCAATTCATATAGCCTGTAACTAAATGTATCCAGTATAAACATGCAGTTAATGGAGCGTTTGGTTAGGAAGAATTCACAATGTGGCGAACAATACTTTTATTTCATAAATCTTGGGATTACGTCTGTCCAAAACCTATACATACTAAATGGCAAATAGCATGTGGAGATTCTTGAATTAATGCATTTCCCACTATTGTTTTTGTTCCATTACTTTATAATGATGCCATATAATTATAGTATGGTAATATTAAATTCTAGAAAACACTTATCATGCTTATTGATTGCTTTATCATGCAAAGATAATTATCGACATTTAACCCTCGTCTACCCAGGCTATTTTTTGTAACACGTCTACCCAAGGAGGGGGGGGTTATTGCAACCCCCCTATGAACTTGGTTTTGCTATTAATAGATAGATATGGTCTTCCCCTACCCAATGATACCAAGATCACAAAACTTGGCCAAGGCGTTACGTAATTATGACATCATAAAGGTCGAAAATCGGAAAAATCGGGATTTTGGCAAAATTGGCCACCAAAATCAAAACGTTGCTATAAAAGTTCTTAATGACCGATTTTCGTCGGTTGTTTTGCTAATAAAGAAGGAAAATGATAATTCTAACATGCTCGGCAAGTTTCAGCTTCATAGCAGGCATATGTTTTTCAAAATGGCGACTTTCCGGGGCTTCACCCCCCCCCCTACACCCCAACTTTGACGGCCTACCCTAACCCCCCTAATTTTTCATCAAAATGACCGCAAAGGATGTAAAAGAGATTACCCAAAAACCTTAGGGTGGGGGGTTGATTTAATTGGTTTTTAAATTTTCTGTCAATGTTCCTATTTTTTCTTTAAAATCGTCAACTGAAATTTGATTGTAAGCATTGGATTGGCAGTGAATACGGTAATTTCTTTAAATGGGGATTGAAACGACCTATTTCCTTGGGTTACGATAAAGATAGAATTAGGTCGGATGTATTTCTCGCTGATATAGAAACATGAAGTTCATGTCATCAAATATATTTCTCTGCAAATTGTGTCATTTAATTTCCATATGTCACCCTCTTACGGCATGTTAATGTTTTATATTGATTCATAAAATGATAATAGAAACTCTTCAATATATTTGAAGTATACTAACATACCTTAGCCAAATACCATAACTTCTACTGCCTATTATTTTGATTATGGGCTGATAGTATACACAGATATTTTACCTTTCAGTATAGTTCTTGAATCAGTTTGGCTCGCATTTCGCAACTACATGTAGCAGCGTGGTGCTGTTTCATATGTTAACAACAAGTATAATGTGTCTGCAAACTGTATCATTTGATTCCCATGTGTTTTCCTTTCCTTCCTCTCACGGTGTCAGCAGAAAAAACGGATGTGTGACACCTAATAAACAAATTATTTTACATTTTGCAAATTGTAAATAAAATCAGTTGTGCAAAGATAATGTCAGGGGCTCTTAATGAAATGATCAAAACCTAATTGTGGCACTTAAATAGAATCTGTCTCTCAATAAATTGATGTAACCATGCATTGATATTGGTATCTTTTGATTACAATGGTTTCGCCAGATAGTCAACAAAGGGGTACAATTATTAACCTTGAATTGAAGATTTCTGTCAATTTTCGTTTCTTTAAGAGCGCATATTGACATTTGAATGTAAAAATCTCATTGGCCGTGAATACGGTAATTTCTTAAAATGGAGATTGAAATGACCTATTTAGTTCAGATTTTTGTTCAGATGCATTTTTTTCTGAAATAGAAGCATGACATTTTTGTCAACAACCAACAATTGTATCTGCAAATTGTGTCATTTAATTCCCAAATGTCCTCTCAAGGCATCTTCAGCGTTTTATCGTGATTGATAAATGGTTAATAGGAATTGTTTGTTATATTTCTTAAGTCTCACCTCTGTGTTTATTAAACTATACATGTACTTTATGTTAAATCAGCTCAAATCAAATTAAATAACAAACATTTTAATTCATCTGGAGTTTCAACGCTAGTACACGCAACATCACACCATACAAACAGCCCTGCCGTTCTTCATCATTTGTTCATGAAATATTCTTATGTGAAACGGCTTTCAGGATACAATTTTTACATTGATCGACACGTCTACTCAAAAGAGATGATACGGCCTCTCAAGAAAAGTGTGCACAAATACCTGGTGGCTAGCTATATTAAGTAAGATAAAATATTTTTTTTGCAATATTAAATAGCATGTTAAAAAAAAAGATTTGTAAGAAAGTCAGACATAAAGAATGATGCTTTCTGCCTTTATAACTAATTCCATTTTAACTTTTTATTCTATTTGCAAATTTTATAAATTCATAACTTTAGTTTTCATTTTAGACAACCAATTTCTTCACATACTCAAGGTAGATTGCAAACATCCTAAAGAAAACTTTAAAACTATTAAAGTGAACTATTTTCTTAGATTTTATATATCGAAAGAGAATATCAATTGAGTCCCCTCAATTGATACTAGCTAGTATTAAAACAGTTTAGCCTCACATAGAAGTCTGATTGTATTCTATTCTACAACTTGCAATCATCCTTTGTCGATAGAATCTGATCAAACAATCGCAATGCAATCGGCAACCTGGGGTTTTACCTCTATTTAAAATGTAATAGAACGATTTGGAAGCATAAACGTGCAGGAAATATTTTGACCGGGCAGAATAAACAATGTGGTAAACCGGGCTTCGTGACCATAAATCTTAAATTACGTCTGTCCAAAACCTATAAATACTGTGGAGATTCGTGATAATTGCATTTCCACTTACTGTTTTCGTTCAATATCAGCCCACTTATTTCAATGATAATAATTGTATGGTATACCCGGGTGGTATATGTGACCTTTTAGCTCAAACCAGCCGTAAAGTCGCAATGTGTTATCCCACTTTGTAAATACTTACTCAAACTCGAGTTTCTTGGCTATATCTTAAGGTGTTTTCACTTAATGAAGACAGTCATACATACATACAATATCACAAACCTTATAAAACTAAATTTAACCTTACGGAACATCATGGAGAGCTCAGCTCAAGCAAAAAATAAACCTTGGTTATTTAGTATTGCCGTACTTTTATTTCGCCTGTTACACATACATGATAGATCTCTATACTTTGTACATGTTTTCATGATTTTTAATCATTACGGAATGTATTACTTTTATTTCGGTGGTTAGTGTTTCATTTTTCTACCATATATAAAAATATGTATTTTTGACTTTGAATTAAAGGTTTCTGTCCATGCATACATGTTTAAGTGTGCAAATTAGATATTTGATTTTAA
>JXSR01S035925.1:96636-119565 GCA_000969725.1 Ophiothrix spiculata
ATGAAAGGGTACTCCAATGATGCCCAGAATGAAGCAAGTATGCGCTACTGCACAATTTAATCAACATTTTCCACCTTTGTATAATACAACAATAATCATGCTCAGTATGTTATCTCTTTATTGAAATACAAGCTCTATTTTGAGTTATTTTGAGTAAATTCAAGAAAAAAAATAGATATAGTTCATTCACTCCTATCTCAATTGCTCAAATCAGGTGTCTCTTCTAATTATCTCCAAGAGAATGTTTTATATCTGTTACTTTATATGAATTGACACTTCTGCCTATTCTCAATATCAAAGACTATGATAGTGTATTAATGATATTATTAGTTTCTTTTGCAAACATAAAATTGGTAAGGCGATATTTAATGCGATATGAAGTGCCTTTGGCATGTTGGGTTTTAATCTTGCAAAAAGAAAGGAAATTATGGCACATTAAATATTATATGTGTCTCTTCACCTCGAAACAACCGTAAACGCGGTAAATTGTTATTTTTCGCTACAAGTGAAAAACATGCAAATGTTGTTATTCTATAAATGGATTTTAAAGATTCATATTCTTATGCTATAATATACTTCAGCAATGTTTAGCTTCCAAGTTTCATTGCATAATGATCGGGAGAATGAAAAATATTTATTTGTTCTGAGGCCTACTAAGGTAAGTAATTTTAAAAATGTTGCTTTCTTGTTTAAGTGCAATTTAATTTATTATTGCAACTATTATAGTACAGTAATGTTTTATCAATAGCTAACATCCGAGTTCTGTTCGGAATAAGATATCGTCTTACCAAAACTGGCAATTCACTTTAGAAAATATATAATATCAGTAGAAAGTGGAACTCTTAAGATTTATCTATGATTTATATGATGTCTTTTAAATAGGTTATTTGGTTTTGAAAGTTAAATTTTATATCAGAATAAATACCAATGTTTGTTTGGGGGTTTTTTTGAGCAAGAATAAATAACTTATGTTTGAAAATAGATTCATACATTCATAGTTTACACAAAATATTCAGGGTTTTTATGAGATTTCAATTTTTATAAATCTAGTGTACTGTTGTTTCAAAATTTAGAACTATCTGTATCCAATACTTTTAGTAAAGTTGGTATTTCGTCAAAAAGTAATTTTGTTTTTGCCAAGACAAAACCATTTCTATTACCGTAAATACAACAATCCAGAGAACATTTCTTTATGTTTATCTTGACACAATTTTATCAACATTTTTCTCGTTTGTATGGTACAATAATATGCAGATGCAATATATTGTCTTGTCTATTGAAAGAGAAAATCTATTATGCGTAATTTCGATTAAATCCAAAGAAATTGTAAAAGTCGTTCATTTACCGTTTTTGCTTCAAAAATGTGTCTTTTCTAATTATCTCCAAGAGAATGTTTCATATCTGGTAAATTTATTTACATATTATAGACTATATAACATAATGATTGTATTGATAATATTAATAATTTATTTTACTAATATGTAATTTGAAAGGCGTTATTTAATGCAACGTGTATTTCTCAATGAACTGCCTTTGGTATAATATTGCAATGAAAAATGAAAATTGAAATTATTACCATTAAATAGTATATATTTGGAGGCTACGAATATAAGGAATTCAAAAATGTGATAATCTGAAATTTACTTCTTTCCGTTCAATTTATTGAAGCATTATCACTTCACATTTTCTCTTTTCTAATGACGCTGAAGAGTACATTACATATACGTTTCTTTTCAGCAACGACACAATTAATTGCCTGCCTTAATTTGTTTAGATATAGACAATTTTAAAGATAAAAATATTGCCGTCTTCATTAGGTGTAATTGAATTGATACAAGGCTGGCAATTTACTTTAGAAATATGATATCAATGATCTGTATACTTTTAAATATCTAGGGTATTTGGTGTTTGAAAGTTAAAATTCATATCGGAATGAAATATCAGTGTCTTTTTCTTTTCTTGATAACCGGATCCTTTTCTCCTCTCCAAGTAAGGTTTGTTTGGAAATAGATTCACATGCATACATAGTTTATTAAAACATTGGTTAATAATAAAATCTTCAGGTGTTTTATGAGATTTCAATTTTCATAAAATCAACTAAGCTAACGCAAAACTATTATGATATTTCGTCAAACAAGTAAATTTGTTTCAAACTAAGAAACAACCTTTTCCATTACAGTAAACAAAGTTATCCAGAGAACATTTCCTTATGTTTATCTTGACATTTATAAATATCAAATCACAATAATACAAAAGTGAAACGATCAGGTACTCGAATGAGACAAGTATGCGCTACTGCACAATTTAATCAACATTTTCCTGTATTTTATAGTACAACAACATGCAGGCTCAAAACATTGTCTCTTTAATGAAAGACAAATTCTATTTCACGTTATTTCGAGTAAATCCAAGAAAATGATAGAAGTAGTTCATTCATTTTTGTTTCAAATTAGGTGTCTTTTCTAATTACCTCCAAGAGAATGATGCCTGTGTGTTCTTTATATATGCGTGCCTGCTTCAAATTGCTTAAGCGTCTTGTCTGACGATTTATTTCATTATTAAATACCACGATAATGTTTTGTTGAGAATCATATTGATAGTTTCTATAGAAAACAAAACATCTCAAATTTGTTGTTAAAACCCGGAGGATTTAATTCAAGATGAAGTAAGTAGTAAGTATCTCGCTCGAGTTTAGCTTATATGCACGATTTGAAGAAAGCGACACTTTCAGAGTTGAATGTCTGCATGTATGGATTGCGTGATTATCATAAATTTTATATGTTTTGATTTTTTTCAAACAGGTTCGTAAGTATTAATTTAATACAGTTTATAACGTACTTTTTCTCAGAACGAAAAACAATAATGCCAGATCTGAATTTAAAGTAATAAATCTAAAAAGATGACCGGACATATATAAGATTATCGATTTATGGAGTATAATTGGAGCAATTTAAGGCGTAAGAACTGAAATTTGAACAGTTTAAGCCTAATTTTGGCATTTTGATTTAACAAAACATTGGGAAATGGCATGAATTGTTGGTAACAGACTCCTATTCTTACAAACAACGGGTTATTGTGAAACGGAGGAAATGCGTATATCGTTGCTGCCAAAGAGGCATATTGAGGGCTTCGTTCAATATACAAATTAAAGAAAAGCATGCTTTATTATGCAACCACTTAAAATGCTATTTCCAACATACCCACGTAAAATTCTATTTTGAATGGTCTTTAAAAATACAAAAGGGTGAATAGTAATATGTTTTAAATGTAGCTGTGTTTTTGTTACTAAAATAACGTTATCTAAAAGACTTTTCGCTAGTTTCTTTTGAATATATTTCAGCGTATTTTCCGGTCATCAATCCAATAAATATATTTTTCATGTATTTCTAATCATTTGTCATATATATTTTTATCATTTATATTGATAAAATAGTCCTAAGTATTCTGTATTTATAAAAATTAAAAAGAACTGAGGAACCGCTAAAATGGCGCCCCCTCTATTGCACAATTCCTGAATTTGCCAGTAAAATAACTCGCTTTACACAATCGAGTCATTAAAGGAATCTACTGATATGTTATCTGAATTATCTGGTAACTTTTTACCGCAAACAATTATTATTAAAAGCAAAGATATGAGAGAATGTTCCAAACGCTGATCTACTGTGTCACTTTAAACATTTTCTTAAACGTCATAGTTACGTTGACTCCTGGCAAATAAACATTCTTGTACTGTGTTATTATAGCATATCATAATTGTCTCAAAGCGAGTTTGCTTTAATGTCAATGATTATTGTGCAAGTGAACTGAGGCAAAAATGTATAAGCAATAAATGAAGTTTTGTACGTACATATAACCCAAAAGGAATGTTTTCTAAAACAACAGAAAGGAAGAAGAAAAATCAAAAGGTTGTCAAAACTTAAGAACAAAGATCCGAAAATGAGTTTGTAAATGTAGTTGGTGGTTATTAGTATAAGTGAGTTTGAAAAGAAATGTAGAATCAGTTTGAGATAAAAGCAATGTTAAGATAACACGAGTTACAGTAACACCTACACCAATGCCATATAAATTATCTTAATCCATGGTAACATTAGGTTGTTATGTTAGAATGCTTTTAGAGTCCCTCTTTTATTTATAATCAAAGTGCCGTTTCGTATTCACTTTTACACTTGTCAGTGAAGCAGTTTTGTTGTAAAAGCAAAGATTTATCAAAGTAGCTTTTACGGAGTTACTGTTTCTTGATTCTAAACCAAGTTCTGGTTTGAACTACTTAATCATGCAGAGAAAACCGATCGGGACAATTATAACAGATTCTGTGTTTTGAGGGTATCGTGGTCTTTATTGATAGCCCGGGATTGATAGCAACGTAGCATTTTGTAGAGAGCAAAAAATCCGCATGGAAGGATATTTTTTCAATTAACGACAAGGTTCGTGCACCGCTTTGAGGGTAACAATGTCATATTTTGAAAAGGGTATATTTTTTAGCAGACGCGCAGTTACATATTTATGTTGAAGGTGCGAATTTCAGACACGGAAATATCAGTTCTTGACGATTGCAATGAATTAGCACGAATTATATTAATACACGGTTGCTCATATACATTTAGTTGGAATAAAAATACTTTGTCCACATTTTTATGTAAAGGTCAATTTATGATGAACATATCTGGAAACTTATGTCAGATAGGTAATCATGTTGAGTGTGAAATGTAACTCCGAATGTGATCAATTTTCTCATGTACTGATAAGGGGACAACAACAAAAATGGGTCAAAAACGTGATTTTAAGGTCAAATTTAATTTGACATCGCCTGGGTCAAGGTCATTTCTCTACTGAGGTTGAGTGGTCATATGGAATGTTCGTCTGTAGTAGAGTGATAATCAGGTCATTGAATGTATTGGTCACGCTTGACAGCACCGAGAGAATTAATGGAAGCAAAGCACAAAAATGATCCTTCAAGGCCCCTCAATTTACTAAAATAGGGTTATGGTGAATGTGGAATGGTTCCCGTCGGTATGGCATCTTAATCATTACATTTCATTTGAAACTTACATTACATGTATTTATATTGTACCAAAAAGAAAGGATGAAAATCTATTAAACAGCAGACCGACGCATGTTGAAAGTCCCTAGATGAAGCATGACGAAGTTGGTGACGAAGTTGGCGAAGTCAGTAGAGACAGAGAGTGAAAAACTCTTTTAAAAAGCAAGTTTACAGCAAACGATACATTAGATGAACGCTAGTGTGTACTACTTACCGTAAACCATGACTTTGAACGATTCGAGTTGATCAAATAAATCTGCCATTTTCTCACTTATCCTTGATGATATAATTTTTTTCATTAATGATTGAAAAGGGGATACTATAAGCAATCTTACATCTTAGAGACACTACCGTAGGTGTTGCCAGTTGTTTGTTATAGCCTTACAAATGTGTTGCCAAATTTATAGCAATTTTCATAGGTGAGAAAAATCTTATTGGTTACCATGGTAATACTGATCCAATGAAATTAAAATTAATATGGTTGGATCAGGAATAGTTTACAATAATGAATGAAAATAATTTTGTAAAATTCTTTCGTATTCTCTATATTGAGAAAAAACGATCCCGGGGTGTCTTTGAATGCCTATATCTCCCATACAAAAACATGCATTTAGCAGGTTAACCAGTACCATTGATTGTTGCTTACAGATTTTCAAGTCTGGGGCGCTGTGTTTGCATTATCACCCATTTTTGTATTGTTGTGATCAAAACAAGTATATTTCTGTGGGGTAATGATATTTTCTAGTTCTAGGAATGTATTTATCTCGCACTGTTCCAGGAAAAATGTGTCCCGTTCATAGTCCCCCTGAAATGGTAGTCCGCCTTCCATAGACCATAACGGAGTAAAGCATGAAACTGTACAACCCGAACAATTAGAACAAGGGACTTACATTCCTACTACACCGGGGTGACTTTGAACAGTACTTAGAAATGTAAAAATATATATTTAACATAACAGCTAAATCTACAAAAATGTAACATGAGAAAGATCATGCACCAGGAGGTATTTTGAAAGCAAAATATCAGAAATTTGTCTATGTTGAAAATAAAAAAAATGGCAAAAGCTGAAAAAAGCGTTCAAAGTCACCCCGGTTTACGGTACCATATTCTCAAGAACATTTGGTTCTTATAATAGATTATGAACAAATTGGACGCGTCCGTTAGGGTCCGTTAAGCGTCATTTGTTCGGCAAAATTTGCAATGTATATATTACGCTGGGCTCCGGCGTCTTATCCGAAATAAGACGCCGGTAATCGTTAATCAATCTAAGCACTTGATTCAGGGCCGTGAAACGCGTATTCCCAACCCACGGACGAAAGTGGCATAATCTACGCTCGGGTCAAAAGGTTAACAGTGTATATACGCGCTGTATAGGCGCTGTATACGCGCGATGCTAGCAAATCAGGTTTGGCGTAATTTACATATCATATAGGATTTGCTACAATAATCAGCTGATTATTGTAGCAAATCGGTCCTATATTAATGAGCTGGGTTGCGACACTTTTTCATAGGGGAGTTTCATCTCTCATTATATATAGACTCTCTACTTGATTGGCCCATGCCCTGAAGGCATTTGTTTTCCTCGTCAAACACACAACATGCGTGACGCATTGGTGATTGCGCAAATTCTTGTAACGCGTTATTAAACGCGGTGCGCCATGCAGAGGTCGCGCATGTAAACATCACCATTTTGTCAACCTCGTTTGCCGTGTAGTTAGATAGGGCGAGTGAGCTGTCAAGTTGTGTAATTCTACTGGTCAAAATTTTGACTAATTATGATCAGCGGTTACCTGCGATAGTAGGCAGCCTGAGCAATATTGAAGTGCCGATATCGAGGGTGCCAGCGTATGTACTTATGACGAAATTGGGAAATCGATCGGGGACCTAGCTTTTCATCACTATTTCCAACTGCAGCGTTTTCGTATCTCGGAAATGTGATTATTCAGACTTAAGGTACCATTTTCTGTAAAGAGGCACATATATGTGTATATATCTTGCAATGACACAATTAATTGCCAGCCTTAATTGAGTTTACAGATATATAAGTATAGCTTTTTTGATTAAGTACAATTTATTGTATGATTGCGACGACTATTATAGCACGGGATACTTTTATTCAAATAGCTTGAATTCTTAATTAAAACTCCGTTTGAAACAAGTGATCGTCGTATCAAAATGACAATTTTATGATTTATCTATCTGTATACTTTTAAATAACTTTTTTTAAAGTCTATTGGAATTATCACTTTAAAATAATGTATCCTAAATCTTTTCCCAGTTTGGAGAGGTCATAAAATCCAGTGGTAATTTTCAGCGGAAGTATGCGAGCAAGGATGTCATCTTTTACCAACATTTCTGTTTTGTTTCACATGTTACTTCTCCTTGACGATGCCTTGGAGTCTTAATAAAGGTTCAGCTTAATGTTAACTTGTCCTTGGCGTCCACATGCTTCTTCTTTTTTTTTTTTTTTTTTTTGCAGTTCCTTCTGCCATCTGATACCATATATATGCTTTATATTCTCTGACATTTTTAAGATGGGCTACTGATGCGATGAGGATATCTGGCTCCTGGAAAGGTTAAATAATCTTTCCATTGCTTCAATGATACCTGCACTTTGCAGATATTGGTCAATCATGATACTATTTTCTCCATTGACAAATGACTTGCTATGTGTGCCTTTAATTACCACATTCCTGCAAACCACTGCTACCAGGGTACCAGCACTTTAGCATGCCTAAACGATTACTTAATAAAATTTATTAAATGATTTTTACATATGAAAAGGAACCAGATTTAGGTTAAAATAATCTTGAAAACAAAACACTTATAATTGAACAAATATTATCATTATGTCTGTAAAGATGACGTTCTTCGTTGCCATGGAATTTTTACAACTTATCCAAACTGGGAAAAGTGTCCAAACTCCTATGGAGCTTCAAACACTCACTTATGAAAACTAATGCATGTTTTTTCTTTGTTTTTGCACCACAGCAAGTCAAGACATTAAGCATGATTGCCACTAAGTTTCATTGTATGGAATAATCTGGTTTTTGAATTATATAGCGTTGAAATCTTGATAACTTCATTCTGGGACACACTGTATGTGGAAAGGAAATAACTCGAGGCTTTCCTCCTTTCCATAAATTGAGTTATGTTTGGAAATAGTTTTAAGCATATAAATGGCTTATTAAAAGTCTGTTTAACAAAACAATAATTTGTCAACAATTTGTAAGGGTTTTGTTTTAAACTTAAGCTTCATCTCTTTTCAGTACTTTAATAAAGCTATCATTTTTATAAAATATAAGTATTTCAAACTGAGGAACATTCATTTCCATTACAATAATTGCAGCTTCCCAGAGACAATTTTCATATATTTATGTTCACGGCTTCACAATAGATACAAAAGTCCAATGAAAGGGTACTTTAATGATGCCCGGGATGAAGCAAGTATGCGCTACTGCACAATTTAATCAACATTTTCCACTTTTGTATAATACAACAATAAACATGCTCAATATCCTGTCTCTTTATTTAAAGACAAGCTCTATTTTGAGTTATTTCAAGAAAAATGATAGATGTAGTTCATTCACTCCTACCTAAAATCAGGTGTCTTTTCCAATTATCTCCAAGAGAATGTTATATATATGTTATTTTAATTGACACTTCTGCCTGACTGCTTAGATTTATTTTAATATCAAAGATTCCTTGACCACGATACACTCCATTCTATTGTCAGAGCACTGGTTCTATCGCGCCTAGATTACGGCAATGCCCTCTTGTATGGAGCCAAATCTAAAGATCTTGATCGGCTGCAGTCACTCCAACATAAGGCTGCTATTAAGTTGATTTTTTTCTGCCACGAGACGCGATAGTCCATCTCCACTTATGAATCAACTACACTGGTTACCGGTCCGTGAACGCATCAACTTCAAAGTTTGTCTCTATATTTTCAAATGTCTTCAAGGATCATCTGCACCTGAATATCTCATCAATTTAATTTCGCTAAGACATCATCATGCTGGACCAGTAACAAGATCATCAATGGACAGAACCCAAATTACTCGTTATGTTAGCAAAAACAAAATCGGCGATCGTGCATTCCAAGCTGCAGCACCGGCCCTGTGGAACTGCCTCCCACGAAACATCAGGGAGGCATGCTCAATCACAAGCTTCAAAAAACTCTTGAAATCCCATTATTATGCTAATTGATCTTTTTGCTTTGTTTTATATTTTGTTTGTTCTTATATTCACTGTATTTGCGCCTTGATCTTTTTGTAAAGGCGCATTAAAAATCTCTTTTGTATGTATGTATATGTATGTAAGACTATGATAATATATTAATGATATTGATAGTTGCTTTTGTAAAAGTAAAATTGGTAATTTAAGGCGATGTATGTCTTTTCTAATTATCTCCAAGATAATGTTACATATCTGTTAAATTTATTTACATATTATAGACTATATAACACAATGTATTAATAAATGTCGGTGCTTATAGCACTTTTCCAGAATTGATCAAAGCGCTTTACATTTATTCCGTTACCAATAGAATATACCCAACTTACTCGGCTGCCTTACAAATACGGCGCCTATTGAGTTTATTCCTAGTAACTACCCATGATAACGCTTGGGTCGACGAAGCAATTATGATTAAATGTCTTGCCCAAGGACATAACCCGTTGGTCGTAGCGGGGCTCGAACTCACGACCTACTGATTCGCAGTCCTGCTCTGTTCCACTAGACCACACGAGCTCCACATGATAATGGTATTATTTTAATATCATTATTATGTGGAAATAATATCTTTCAAATTTAATGTTAGCAAAAGAACTTATCTTTCAAATTTCATGTTAGCAAAAGAACTTATTTAAATAAGTTCTTTTGCTAACATGAAATTTGAAAGATATTATTTAATGCAATGTATTTCTCATTGAACTGCCTTAGGTATAATCTTGCAATGAGAAATGAAAATTGAAAGTATGACCCATTAAATATTAAATTTTTGGAAGCTAAGGATATGGGGAACTCAAACATGTGGCAATCTGAAATTTACTTTTTCTACTCAGTTTATTGAAGCATATCACTTATCATTTTCTTTTTTCTAATGACGCTGAAGAGTACATTACATATATACGTTTCTTTTTAGCAATGACACAATTAATTGACTGCCTTAAATTAAATATAGGAAATTGTTAAGATAAAAATATTGCCGTCTTGATTAAGTGCAATATATTGTATCAATGCAATTATATATAGTATAGAAAAGGTTCATTATTATAGGTAACACCCAAATTCGGTTAGAATATGTGATAGATTTACCAAAACTAGCAATTTTACCTCAGAAATATGATATCAGTAGAAACATGAGCTGTTAAGATTTATCTCTGATCTATATACTTTTAAATAGGTTATTGGGTTTTTGAAAGTTACAATTTATATCGGAATGAAATGCCAGTGTGTTTTTCTTGATAACCCGAGTCTTGTCTCTTCTCCAAATAAGTTCTATTCACACATGCATAGTTTTTATTTTTTTATATAATGGTTAATAATAAAATCTTCAGGTGTTTTATGAGATTTCAATTTTCATAAAATCAGCTAGTGTGCTGTTGTTTTAAGCTAACGCACAGCTATGTCCAACACTATCAATAAATCGTTCACTTTTTAAGATGTTTCGTCAAACAAGTAAACTTGTTTCGAACTAAAAACAACCTTTTCCATTACCGAATATTTCCTTATGTTTATCTTGACAGTTATAAATATATAATCAAGATAAATACAAAAGTGCAATGATAAGGTACTCCAGTGAGGCAAGTATGCGCTACTGCACAATTTATCAACATTTTCCTTGTTTGTATACTACAACAATATGCAGGTTCAATATTGTCTTTTAAGATTAACTCTCTTATGCGTAATTTTAAGTAAATTTAAGAAAATAATAGAAGTAGTTCATTCACTTTTGTTTCAAAATAGGTGTCTTTTCTAATTACCTCCAAGAGAATGCTACATGATGGTTACATTATTTCTGCTTCAAATTGTTTAGGTGTCTTGACTGACGATTTATTTCATTATTAAATACCAGTATTGAATGAGAATCATATTGATAGTTATTTTGATAATATTACATCCTAAATTTGTTGTTAAACCCAAAGGATTTAAATCTAATTCAGGATGAAGAAGGCATCTCGTTCGAATTTAGTTTTATGCACGATTTGTATACATGTATATAATTATAATAAGAAGCAACACTTTCAGAAATAGATGCCTGTATGTATATGGATTGCGTAAATATCATATATGTTTTGATTTCTTTAAAACCTGTTCTTAATGCAATACTATAAGATTTTGATCAAAAATGGTTTATAGTAAAAACAGCCAAAAATGAAGGAATGTGACTATCTAAAAGAAAGCGTTTTCAGGTGTTTTTTGTCAAAAAATGTTTTGCCACCAAAAAATGAATAAAAACGACTTGTATGCATTCCTATACTAATACATGTGGAATTAAATTCGGGAGCCCGAATTTAATTCAACAAGTGGTTATAACAGAAAAAGTAAGCATATTTAAGCCAAATCATTTGAAGGGTATTAATATCAACCCAAAACAAACCCAATAAGCTAAAAAAAATCAAAAGTCATGGGTGACAGGGGGCGCTTCGTTTTTAACACTTTATAGTAATGCTTTAAGTATTATTTTAACATTGTCAATTATATACTTTTTCTCTGCACAGAAACTATACCGTGCCCGAATTTATAATCTCAAACTAAATGCGACAAACTTTATTTTGCGGTACGATTTTTTAAAAGCATTATCTTTATGCTTACTTTACACCTAAAGGTTTTATTGCATAATGATCGGGAGTATGAAAAATATCCATTTGTTCTTAGGAACAGGACGCATTTACGGCTGGTTCGAGATGAATGGTCTCATATTTTTGGTGATGATATGGAAAATTCAAACATGTGACAAACTGAAATTTAATACTTTTCACTCATTTCATGGAGGCATATTTCACATATATTTGTTTCTATTGCATACATTACATATGTGTACCGTCGCGGCAAAAGGGTCCAGTTGGGTCAAAACCAAAATATGGAGATTTTCATATGGTGGTAAAGCTCATTTAATTCCCTTTTCAATGATACCAAAATCATGCAAATCGGAGCTTTGGGTGACGAGTTTTGGCAAATTATAAAATCGTACTCATAACCGTTTGTTAAAACTAGTTTGTGAGAAAAAGGCTGTTAAAGGTAGGCCTGTTTTTCCATTCGATTTTGTGTGCAGTCTGAATAGAGTATGAGCAAATCTCCATAGCAACCACCATGTTCCCTTTTGTTTATCGCCTTGAAATTTGGCTCAATGGAAGACGATACCTTGCGTAATTTAATAACATTTTTGGACTCAATACCATGTTTCATTATTGCATAATTAATTACCATAATCGTACTCATAACCGTTTGTCAAAACACAAATTTTCACATTTTCATGATGAAAACGATTCGACATAGCGATAAAAATCACACTTGTTTACAAGTTAGTCGTTATATTTGATTAACCATCTTTACATTTTGGATACAAAAGGGTTCAAAGATTTCATTTCCACAAAAAACTCAAAATTGACCTTCCAATCATATTTTGGTATAGTTCAACTTTACCGGCCTCTAGCGCAAAATGGAAGTTGCCGACAACTGGTCCCTTTTGCCGCGACGGTACACATATACTCGTTTTTAGCAATGATACAATTAAATGCCTGTCGTACTTTTAAGGTAGGTAATTTTAAAAATGTTGCTTTCTTAATATTTCTGTTCGGAATAAGAATCGTCTTACCAAAACTGGCGATTTACTTCAGAAATATAATATTAGTAGAAAGTGAAACTCTTAAGATTTACTATTTATATGTCTTTTAAATAGGTAATTGGATTTTGAAAGTTAAATTTCATATCAGAATAAATTCCAGTGTCTTTTTCTTGATAACCCGTTCCTTGTCTCCTCTCCAAAAAAATCATGTTTATTAAAATACTAGTTGATAAAAAAATCTATAGGGTCTTGAATATAAGATTTCAATTTTCATACAATCAAGTAGTGTGCTGATATATTTAAGATTAATCTATGACTAACACTCTGAGCAAAGCTTCTACTTTTAATGATACTTCATAAAACGAGTAATTTTGTCTCGAACTAAGAATCACCTTTTCTATTACCTTTGATACAGCAATCCAATCTAGAGAACATTACCCCATGTTTACATTACAGTATAAATATAATCAAGATAAATACAAAAGTGCAACGATCAGGTTCTCTGTATAGTACAACAACATGCAGGTTCAAAACATTGTCTGTTTAATGAAAGACAAATTCTGTTTCGCGTTATTACGAGTAAATCCAAGAAAATGATAGAAGTAGTTCATTCACTTTTGTTTCAAATTAGGTGTCTTTTCTAATTACCTCCACGAGAATGTTACATGTGTGTTCTTTATATCTGCGTGCCTGCTTCAAATTGCTTAAGCGTCTTGACTGACGATTTATTTCATTATTAAATACCACGATAATGTTTTGTTGAGAATCATATTGAAAACAAAACATCCCAAATTTGTTGTTAAATCCCGGAGGATTTAATTCAAGATGAATTAGGCAGTACGTATCTCGCTAGAGTTTAGCTTTTATGCACGATTTGGAAAAAAAGCGACACTTTCAGAGTTGAATGTCTGTATTGCGTGATTATCATAAATTTTATGGCCCGTATTCCAGAAAGATGTTTAGCTAAACCATTATTTATCTGAGCATCAACTGTCTAGGAATGATACGCATCATTCATTGTCATTGCAGCTTTCAAGCAGAACAGTTGACGAGAAATAAAACCTTATTTTAGCTAAACACCGTTCTGGAATACGGGCCATATATGTTTTGAATTTTTTCAAACAGGTTCGTAAGTATTAATTTAATACCGTACTGTTTCTTGGCACGAAAAACAATAATGCCGTATCTGGATTTAAAATAATAAATCGTAAAAAGATTACCGAACATATATAAGATTATCGATTTATGGAGTATATTTGGAGCAATTCTAGGCGTAAGAACTGAAATTTGACCAATTTAAGGCTAATTTGGGCATTTTGATTTAACCAAACATTGAGAAATGGCTTGAATTGTTGGTAACAGACTCCTATTCTTACAAACAACGGGTTCTTGTGAAACGGCTGACATGCGTATCGATCCCGCCAAAGAAACAGATTGAGGGCTTCGTTCATAATGCAAATTAAAGAAAAACGTACTTTATTATGCAACCACGTAAAATGCTATCTCCTATATACCCACGTAAAATGCTACTTCAAATGGTCTTTAACAATGACACGTCGCTGTGTTTTTGTTACTAAAATGAAGTTATCTAAATAACTTTTCGCTATTGTCTTTTTTGAGCTTGTTTTCATCGTATTTTTCGGTCATTATTTCAATAATTACATTACTTTTTATGTATTTCTAATCCTTTGACACATATATTTTTTTTCATATACTGATAAAATAATCCTCAACTTCTGTATTTGAAAAAACTACCCCAAAAGAACTGAGAAAATGGCGCCCCTCCCTCTATTGCATAATTCCTGAATGTGCCCCGGATATAGTTATTAGTAAAATAATTCGTTTTACATAATCAAGTCATGATAGGAATCGACTGATATGCTATCTGAATTGTCTAGTAACATTTTGCCGCCAAAATTAAAATAAATGCAATAAGCGAATTTTGCCAACACTGATCTATGTGTGTCACCTTAAACATTTTCTTAAACGTCATAGTTACGTTGCCTCCTGGCAAATAAACATTCTTGCACTGTGTTGTTATAACATGTCATAATTGTCTCCAAGCGAGTTTGCTTTAATGTCAAGAATTATTGTACCAGCGAACTGAGATTAATAAAGCATAAGGAATAAATGAAGTCTCATACTTACATAAAGCCCAAAAGGTATGTTTTCTAAAACAACAGAAAGGAAGAAGAAAAATCAAAAGGTTATCAAAACTTAAGGACAAAGATCCGTAAATGAGTTTGTAAAAGTGGTTGAGGTAGTATGCTAGAATATCGAGTTTCAAATGAAATTTAGAATCAGTTCGGGATCAAAGCAATGTTAAGATAACACGAGTTATATTAATACTTACGACAATGCTATTATAAATTATCTTAATCCATAGGAATATTAGGTTGTTATGTTAGAATGCTTTTAGGGTCCCTCTTTTATTTATAATCAAAGTGCCGTTTCTTATTTACTTTTACACTCACCAGTGAAGCAGTTTTGTAGTAAAAGCAAAGATTTATCAAAGTAGCTTTTACGGATAACAGCAATTGATTCTTGATTCGAAACTATTGGTTTGAACTACTTAATCATCATGTAGGGGAGGGGGAGACCGACCGGGGTCAGTTGTGATGACTCATACCGAAAAGGGGTACTTTGCGACAGAACACTTTTCGAAAAACCGATGAAAATAGGCAGCAAAAAAATAAAGAAAATAATAAGAATTTCCAGCAGATTTTCTGTTGTAAAATTAGATCGCCTTGATCAATTTCAACAAGTAAGGTGTAATTTTAAAGCTTAAAAAATGCTGTAACAGATGAAATCAAAATCAAAATTGGTATCATCTTCAAAGTCACCCCTTTCTGGCTGAGCCATCACAATTATAACAGATTCTGTGTTTTGAGCGTATCGTGGTGTTTATAGATAGCACAATAGTATGTTAATAATTTATTTATATAGAGAGACTTATGGCCTGTAGCTAGTTTACCTAAATTTGGCATCATCAGCGTGCAAAAAATCCGCGTGGAAGGATACCTTTTTCACTAAACGCATTTAAGGCAACAATTTCATGTAATTTTAAAGGTGGTATATTATTTAGTAGTCGCACAGTCACATAGCTTTGTATAGTTCAAAGATAGAAAAATCAGTTTTGACGGTCGTTATGTCAAGATAGCACGAATTGTATTAATACCCACACCAATGCTATTTAAATTATCTTGATCCATGGTATTCCCATGGTTGTTAGGTTGTTATGTTAGAATGATTTTAGGGTACCTGTTTTATTTATAATCAACGTGGCGTTTGTAATTCACTTTTGGACTCAGTTGTCAGTGAAACAGTTTTGACGAAAAAGCAAAGATTTATCAAAGTAGCTTTTACTGGTAACACGTACTGTTTTTTGATTGAAAACCAGTGGTTTGGACTAATCAATCATCATGCAAGGGAGACCGACCGGAGACAATTGTAACAGAATCTGTGTTTTGAGCGTACCACTCTCATAAAAAAAGGTGCTATTAAGAACCCTTATTTGTCCTCCATATAGAACCATTTTGGCTAAAAAGGTTCTAACAAGAACCTTTGATGGTTCTTTGTAGAACCTTTGAAAATGGAAGTAGACCTTCAAGGCCTAATTTACTTTCAGACTTCACATAATCTGCAATTCTAGGGAAAAGAAGACAAAGTTAGTCCTTTTAAGTATTTACACATGTTTTATCTTCACTAAAAACATTTTTTTTCTTTCTGTTTTACCAAGAACCTTTGAGGGTTCTATATAGATGACAAAAAAGGTTCTTGAAGCTTAAGGAACCATTTTGAGGCTTAAGAACCTTTCCTGAACCTTTTTATTGGTTCTACCAAGAACCCTATCACGATCAATCAAAGGAACCCAAACCTTTGATTGGGTTCTTGGTAGAACCAAAAAAGGTTCAGAAAAGGTTCTTTAGCCCGAAAATGTCGTTCCTTCAACTTCAAGAACCCTTTTTTGAACAAAGACCAGTGAACCCTCAAAGGTTCTTGGTAAAACAGAAAAAAATGTTTTAGTGAAGATAAAACATGTGTAAATACTTTAGAGGACTAACTTTGTCTTCTTTTCCCTACATTTGCAGATTATGTGAAGACTGATAAGTAAATTAGGCCTTGATGTCCTACTTGCATTTTTATAGGTTCTACAAAGAACCATCAAAGGTTCTTGCAAGAACCTTTTTGAGGAAACGGTTCTATATAGAGGACAAAAAAAGGTTCTTAATAGCACCTTTTTTTCTGAGAGTGACAGGCTCTTGGTAGATGCAGGTTAATTTGGCGCAATTGTAACACTATAATTTATTGTTGAAATAAACACGTGATAGTCCGGGTTACACTAGCGACACTGAAAAATATTTACCGTAGATTGTTCCGGAAATTACCAGAATATTCTGTTGCCAATTCTAACAGATTCTTGTAAGATTTGATACAATCAGTAAAATGTCTGCATTAAAAAGTTTGTCATTATTACGCCCCGAGCGAGATTCGATCATGGAACACTCCGTTCCCTGTATAAGCAGACATCTTGATTCTTTGTTCAGCCATGACAGCGCGCTAACCGATTGAGCCACGCTGACTCCAATAAAAAAAAACTGCGAAGACGTCAAAACACGGAAACTTGCCGTACAAAAATACTTTACAACCGTTAAACTGTTTTTACGGGATTTAACCGCCAAAATACATGTTTTAACCGTAAAAATGCGGTAATATTTTTCAGTGTACCGTTCACCATAATACACACAGCTTATGGATTGCATAGATAGTCTCCCCCATAGAACAGGAATCTTAATCTTGTTTATGAATCCTAATCTTTTTCAAAATTGCTAATATTTTTATTTTATTCATAACTTTGTGCGAAACAAGAATCAATCATTTAATCGTAAAAAGACTTACCGCATTAGTTTTAATAAACATAGGTACAATCAAATTTATAACCCTATATGTTGTCCTCAAATTCATATGACTTACTGCACAAAATAGTAAGAGAAGTCTTATGAAATTATGCTCATGTACCACAAAAGCCCCCGAATGCTACAATCCAATCAGATGTCCGCAAAAAGTGAAACCTTTATTTTAGATAAAAAATGAATTTTTAAATACTTTTTCATTAAAAGAGCTGAACTTTTTAGACCCAAATATCTGATTATAAGTGCTCAGTTGATCGATAGATATGACAATTCATTAAATGGAAAACAAACAAAAATATCAAATATCTTTATTCATTGTCTCAAAATCAATATTCCCGACATCCGTTTTCCTTTATCATGTCACATTATCGAATCAGCCCCTAGGTTTCTTCGGGATGTAAGTACTAAGAAGACGACACGATAATTTTCTTAAATCCTGTAATTTGCAGATTGGTTAATGCACTCAAAAATACAATACAATAATGATTTAATATTTTGAAAGATAGAAAATATCAATCATATTCACGTCATGGGAAATCTAAAATTTTGTGAAGGCGTTCCCAAGGAATTTGTTTGTAGATTACATACTGAAATCTGACAATGATTGATTGATTAAATCAAAGATTAAAATTGAGGCGAGTGATAAACACAAATTCTGTTAACCGATACTTTACTCATAAAATGATTTGACGAAAACAGAATGGACGACATTGTAGAGGAAGCCAGTCTATCCAATTTCATGGGACAAATGCAAGATACTGCTTCGTTTAACTGGAAGACAGCTTTTGTCAAACTTGAAAGAAAAAGTAAAATAGATAATTTATGCAATCATGTTTCTTATAGGTAACATAACTTATGTTTCTAAGGAAATCTTAAAATCAATTTCCCAACAGTCTTGTTTCCAACAGCCTTTTTCAGCATCGCTTTTACCCAAAGATCTCTCATTTTTTATAATCGCATACATGTGCTCTCACCCAGAGACCTCATATTTTTCCCCTCACCGAATGCCAAATTTCACTCACCGAATGAAAAAAATCGTGCTCTCACCCAATGACCCCTCATTTTTGGACCAATAAGACGTCATATTTTAGTATTTTTTTCTGTCACCGGATTCCAAAAATCATGATCTCACCCAATGACCCCTAATACTTTGAGCCTGTGCTCTCAACGAATGCCCCGGCCCGTAAGAGAGCGGGCCTTACACCCATATCCATTCAAAATATGACTGCCCCCCCCCCCCTCCCTGGAGTATTGGAGCTTGCATGGACGTTTATGAATATTAATAGGCCTAAGGAAAATCCGATGTCCCCAAACCCACCACAGTATATTACGTAATAATAAACGAAATTCGCAGCATCAGAACGTCGAGCTCTCGGCATCTGAAACCTCAGTATCCGACAGGAAAAATCCCAAATGTTACGTTACGTTATAGGAAACGTAAGCATATTTAAACAGTACAAAAAGGAATCATACATCATGCCTAAGTACATCCGAAGCGAAATTTTCAAAAGGTCAAAATGAATCCTTTAATAATTGAGTTTACGTGTTTTGAGGATAACGACTGGATGATAGTTGAATAATTGATATTTCGTTAAATGTGTTTATTACTGCTAATGAATTATTGCTGCGGTAGAGTGGTAAATGAAGTTATCTTTCAATTGTAAGATCATCTTTAATTTTCTCATTGATGAAAAAATCAGGAATCAAACAGTATTTATTACAGTTGCTTTGAAGAGCAGACCAAAGTGACGTCATAATGGCATATGCAAATATCCCTTATATATCCTTCAGTATTAACAAGACAAGTACGTAAGTGGCCAGTACTGTTTTCTTTTACTTTTTATTCATGGGAAAAATAAGAAAGGTGGTTTTTGAGATACGTATAAATATTCATGAGGTTTGATGCGGAAATTTAAAAAGCACGTTTTTTACTCACCAAATTAACATATAATTCAAGACAAACCTGCACTTCGAAGCATATATTTTATGGAAACAATTTAAATATTTTAAAAATGGAAATATAATTGCATTTCCGTGTAAAATTTTCGTGTGTTTATTTTCCTTGAGCGAGGTTAAATTTGGTGTCCACGTTTTTTCTGTCACACATCCCCGGGCACACATCACTGTATAGAGCGGGGCTTCGAAATCCGCGGTAACGCGGCCGCGCCGTTCCAAGAAAAAAAGTTTGAAGTCCCAGAAGCTTAAAAAATAATAATATAAAATCAAGTAATTACAACAATTTCTGACAACAGATGATTTTTTCTGGCAATATTGAATGATGAAATCCGGGGATGAAATACAAATAAATGAACCAATAATGCATTTTTTTTTTTGAGGGGGGGGGGGGTTAATGTCAAATTACTGACAAAAACCAAGTGAATTTTTAAAGCAATTTTAACAAATTTTTCATAAATCTCACAGAAAATTCTCATCGGCACTACACTCTAAGAAATGACCGTATTTTTACGGTAGAAAACCGGTATTCTTTAACGGTGAATTCCCGTAAGAAAATATTTACGGATGAAATGTAAATTTGACGTATTTTTACGGGATTTTACCGTAAATATGTGGAAAAAACGGGGAAGTTCCGTAAATTATTAGCAAAAAAGACAATTTGACACCACAGAAAATATATACTAAATATAAAGTATATTTGTAGTTATTGTACTAAGGCTGCATATTGTCCCTTGGTATGGCCAGTAAAATACTGTATATTAATTTACGGCAACGGCAAGTTGTAAATTTAACGGTAAAGTGTTGGCAACCAAATTGCCAGTGATTTTACCGTAAAATTTACGGGAAATTTCTAAAATACCGTAGAATAATTTACGGCAAGTTGTAAATTTTACGGTAAAGTGTTGGCAACAAAATTGCCAGTGATTTTACCGTAAAATTTACAGAGAATTTCTTAGAGTGTAGAAAAGTTGCCAGAAAGGTTGATTTTTTTTCTGTACACTGGATAGAGCTTAAACGAACAAATAACGTACAAAGGTTTCATATACTCGGTATGCCAAACGGACATAACCGTGTGGATAACGAATTAAACGTATGCATAACGGACATAACCGTGTGGAAAACGTATTTGCTCTTTATTGCTCTTTATGTACAGTGCTATGTTCTTGTTTGTAATAGCGCTCTATAAAAGCCTTTAAAAATAGTGTATAGTATAGTATAGTATAGTATAGTATAGCGTACTTCTAACGAACACATGACGAACAACAATGTGTAAAACAAATCAGTAGTGGGATTAAGGTAAGCATGGTAAGTCAGGCATACGTTTTGCTTTATACAGTGATGTGTGACAGAGTCTTAAAGTCTACGATTCTGGACCTATATTTTACCTACTAAGTTCAAAATAAAATAAAACTAAACATTTGACTTCAAGACCCGGGGGGACCACTCGGAGAAAAATGTGGTATGCATGCTCGTCTGCTTGTCAGAAAAAACGTCGAAAAAGGGTCAGATTTTGCCCCATTGGCGTCGACCTCTTTACAAAAAGAGGTACCTTTTCAGGGTAACTTTCGATTAAGGATCGTCGTTTTACGAAATGTTCGAATTTGCGGTAACTTTTTTGTCAGCTATTCTACAATCCAAGAAATGCTACAGAAAAGGCTTCTTATGTATTATATTCATGTTTTTAAGGCAGAAAATTGTGCGTTACGCCGTTGAGGATCCATGTCAGTGTGTTACGCCATGGAAAAAAAGAGATCTCTTTTTTTTTTATGGTTACGCCATTAATGGGTCAAATGTTCATTATGACATTTAGGGGTCCATTTTAGTGTATTGCGACACTTAGGGGTATAATTTTGAATATTTTACGACATTAAGGTTTGGAATTTGCTGTATATGATTTCGACATTTAGGGTCCAATTTTGAGGTACTCTGTCGAGCATGCGTACCACTTTTTTCTTCGAGATCCCCCCTCGGGGCTTTAAGTTCATTAATAATTCACTAATACTAATTAATAATTGAGTTTACGTGTTTTGAGAATAGCGACTGGAAGATAGTTGAATAATTAATATTTCGTTCTAACATGTGTTTATTACTGCTAATGAATTATTGCTGCGGTAGAGTGGTAAATGAAGTTATCTTTCAATTGTAAGATCATCTTTAATTTTCTCATTAATGGAAAAAATCAGGAGTCCGACAATGCTAATTACTGTTGCTTTGAAGAGCAGATGAAATAGTAATCAATTTGCGATTTAGCTCAGAGCAAAGTGATGTACCAATGGCACCTGCAATTCCTCTATAGATCCTTCAGTATCAACAAGAAGCAGTCAGTAGTCAGCTATCGCAATATACTGTCTTCGTTTATTTTCTATTCATGGAAAAAACAGGAAAGTCTGTTTATTGAGATGCGTATGAATACTCATGAGGTTTGTTGCGCTTATTTAAAAAAACCCTGTAAACTCTCCCAAGTAACTTAGAATTCAATACTAACCTGCACTTCAAAGCATAAATTTCGTGAAAAAAAGTTCGATATTTAAAAAATGGAAATATAAGTGCATTTTCGTGTGTTTATTTTCCATGAACGAGGTCTCCTTGTTTCCTTGGGCAAGAAACTTAACTCTACACTGAAAACATTATTTCGTCAAACGTGGTGGAAAAGTCGTCAAACATGGGTTATAAATTAGTCATGCAAGTGAATTTCACCTTATTCGTTGCTTGACGATATTTGCGGGCACATGACAAACGAAAACAAATGCAGGACAAACTATTTTTGTAACTGTACGAATTACAAATCTGTGAAGGACGAGTTTGAACGATTGACAAATGTACTTTTCGTTAATTGACAAATGTACATTGTCATGAGCCAAGGTAAAGACAAACTAATGTAGGCATGACAAGCAATGTTGACAAACTTCTTTGAGCACGACTAAACATACCTGAGAGCTGACGAATTTACATGACGAATTATATCGTATATAACGGGTTTCCATACCTTTAAGAAGTGGCGTGGCGTTTCTCGAGTCGATTGCACAGCAGGACAATTAGCTACACAACACCTCTTTGGATCAGGTTAGGTTTATACCTAGCCTATCATCACATTCCGACCAGACCGCATTGGATTCGGAGTCGGACACAACAACACTACTGGACTGAGGACTCAGAATTCCCGTACTCATACTTAAGCTTACTCATACTACTAGTCCATCGAGATGGACCTCACAAGCAAGCGACGT